>CAJNOI010000118.1:105084-132217 GCA_905250115.1 Adineta steineri
TACCATGTCCATTTTATGTAACAGGTGAATCATATGGTGGGAAATATGTGCCTGCTATTGTTCACAAGATTCATGTGGAAAATCCACAAGCAAAAGTAAAAATAAACTTGAAAGGAATGGCAATTGGTGATGGACTAATCGATCCATATAATCAATGGGATTATGGATCAGTATTCTATCAGTTTGGTTTAATTGATGAACAACAATTGGAACGTGTTAATTTACAATCTTCATTAGCAAAACGTGCAATTGAATTAAAACAGTATTTAATAGCTTATGAATTATTTAGTAATTTATTGGATGTATTTTTTCCTGAAAAAACAGGATTACATGATGTCTATAATTATTTATTAACTCAAATGCCAGAAAAATTTAATTATTATATTCCATGGGTAACAGCTAGTGAAAATCGCTTTAAAATCCATGTTGGAAATCTACGTTATAATGATGGTGATGTAGTTGGTATTGCTCTAGCTAATGATATGATGCAAACAATCGTCAGCAAAGTTGCTGACATTGCAAATAATAATTATAAAATTTTAATCTACAATGGTTTACTTGATATTATTATAGCATCCTCATTAACAATGGACTGGGTTGATAAACTTGAATGGAAATATGCGAATGAACTTCGCAATGCTGAACGAAAAGTATGGAAAGTTAAAGAAGATGATAAAGAAGTTGCTGGCTATATTAAACAAGCAAATTCATTTTTTCTTGCTTGGATTCGAAATGCTGGTCATATGGTACCTGCTGATCAACCAAGAGCTGCATTTGATCTTATTGATCGATTTATATCAGCTTAAATAAAATTTACATTATTTTGTCTTAGTTTTTTTTCGCTATTTTATTTTTGTCATATTAAGCGACTTTTTCTTAAATTGTCGTCATATATACACACACACATAGAGAGAGAGAAAGAGAAATAGACAAAAAAAAAGCTATTGACAAACAAACAACAGTGATGAAGCAAGAAACAAAAAAGAAGAGAAAAAGGAAACAAATTAACAAAATTTTTGTGATTGTGTGTGATCAAAAGAGATTAAAGAATTTAATCGTTTTCTTATGATAAAAACGATCGATGACGGGCCAAATAAACTCAATTGTCAGTATAAAAAAAACGAAACGAAACGAAAAAAAAATAACTGTACATATTTAGACGATTTATACGATTTGTAATACATACATACAAATCGAAAAAACAGACGTACATATATAGAAGTTAAACTGACAAATACATTGAATAATACAGACACACAAATACATAGAAGAATAGAAATCGAGATGACCATAAAAGTCCTCCCTGAGATTTCACCGTAGAGTTTTGTTGCATGAAATAAATTCATTATTTTTTTTTATTGTCTTCTTGTAAGAATAGGTGTCGTTGAAGTTTTCGAATTATTAGTTGTTGATAAATCGTTCGTTATTGGATTAAGTTCAAATTCTACAAGTAATGAAAAATGATCCGATGGTACATTTGGATGTGGACAACCAAGAATTTTATTTTGTTGTAACCATTCAGGATCAAGTGGTCCCAATACACCAAGTACACGCATTAATTGTATTGAATAAAATACATAATCAATAATACCTTTAAAATCATATCTAAAAATAACAATTCGATTAAATATTTATTCTTTTAAAAACTAATTAAACATACGTATAATTTGTATAAGGCATAATTGGTGACGATGTTGTTTCATAAGCTGATTGTAATTTAAAATGATGTACAATATCTGTACTCTGTGTTGAATTAACATCAACACGACTAATCTTTTGTAAATAGGATTCATAACGTAAATCTTTAAAATCTGCATGATTCAATGAAATTTTTCCGTTACGCATTAATTCAATAACACCTTGATAAAAAAGAAAATATTCATCTTATTTTTTTATTCTTATCTATTTACCTGAATCTGGCAATGAATTAAAATCACCACATAGAACTAATGGCACTGTTGAACAATCAATTGGTGTATTATTCGAATTTGGTCGATGTTTTTGCATAGCATCTTCCATAATAGTTTTTAATTCTGATAATAACATTAATGTTTGTACAACCTTAACATCACAATATTCAGGATCCCAATGAATATGTGCCGTACAGACAAATAACATTTGTTTATGTTCAGATGGTAAAACACCTAGAGAAAAAATAATAAAAGAATAATTTCAATTTTTCTTTTCTCTTTTACCATTGGAAAATGTATGAGAATAAATTTCTTCTTTAGTTTCAAGAAAAGCAACAAGACCAATATTATCTTTAGTCATAACACGATTCATCATATCATGACAAGCTGGACCATTTGCAGCTGACATTGCTAATTGATTGAATTCAACAAGATAATCTTTGATTAAACGAAATCTTTATGAAAAAAAAAATCAGTAAATAAAAATAAAATTTTGTTCATAATATTTTACTTTGATGTTCGATAAAAAATAGCACAACCATCAACAAATCGACGATCTTGTTCACACATAGTTTTGGCACGTGATTTTGGACTGAACACACCATCGTAACCAATTTTTTGTAATTCAGGTAAAAAGTATAAATGAAATTGATCAGTTTCGATTTCCTAAAATAAAAATCATTATAACGTCGTCTTTAATATGTCAATATAAATCATAGGAAAAAAAAACAAAAATTTTGATTTTAGTCAATACATGACAAATTTGAAATTATTCTTTCAACTATTGACTAGACTTTTAATTTTATAATAACAGAAATATGTAAAAATAGCATTTTATTAATTTTTTATTTTACTTTACTATTAATGTAGTTATAAAACAAACGCAATATAGAAGTTCAACTTCAAGGTGATTTTCAGTTATATTACTCAAATATTTAATCAAGTAGAAAAGAAATTTTTACTTGATTACATACGTCGGGTCGTATCAACAAAAATACTTGAATAATATTCAAATTTTCATCATATGAATAATACTTATTTACTTATCTTTTCATTCATATATATATATACATATTTTAAAAGAGAAAAAAAAAAATCTCGATTCAAATATTCTAACCTGTAAAGCAATAATATCAGCTGCATATGAACGTAATTCATCGAGTATTTGTTTTCGTCGATAATCCCATTTTAATGCCCATGATGGACAATAGCCATAAACATGTCTAGTTGCATATTTATCACAAAGTATATTGTAATTCATTACTGTAAATATCGCGGTTGGTTGTGTTGTATTTGGTGATGCTAAACGAAGCCATGATCGTGTTGGTGGTGGTTGAATAGCTAAAAAAAATAAAGGAAATTAATTTTCTGTTTCTTTAAATTTTAAAAAACAAACAAAAACACCGATCGTCATAGGGTTAGTTTTTTTTATCTAAATGCTCCTCACACTCTCTTTCAATGGGCGGCGGCATACATCGAAGATAATAAGTTGGTAAATATGGACTAGCTTCAATAATAGAATTATCATCAAAATAAATTGATAAAGGATTATTCTCATGAAGTTTTGTAAAATGTAAATCATAATAATTGAATACTGTTGGGATTGGTGGTGGAATCCAAGGATTATTATTTGTATCAATATAATATACATCATCATTATATTCATTAAACGATGAATTCATCATTAAAAATGATGGCCATTCATTTATCGATGAACATTTACAACGACATGGATTATAATTTGGTATTAATGTTGTTGAACATGAACATTTTATATTGTCAAGATATTCGATTGTATAATTTACATTAAGACCAGTTAAATCAACAGCAAATTTAATTGGTGTTAATGTTTCATCATAATATCGATTATTCAAACGTGGTTTTTGTGGTCGATTTGAATGAATTTTTGAACGAGAATTTAATTTCGTTCGTTTAATTTGACAATTTTCACAGTAATTCGTAGTTGTATATCGTCGTATTGGAAAGGTATTAAGACGATTACGTTTACGATTAGATTGATTTTCTTTTTCACAATAACATGTATTCATATCATTCGATGTATTATTATTATAATTATTTATCGATGAAAATTTTTTATTTGATAAACGATTTTGATTGAGAAAATTTGTTTGAATTTCTGATGATGATGATAAAGATGAAAGATTACTCATACTTGATGATGGAGATGTTAAAGATGATGATGATGGAGACGATGAAGTAGATGATAATGATATACGACGAGTTTGTGATGCATGAGAATTAGCATCATCTATTGAACATGAAAATGTTTCATCGAAATCAAATGTAAATGCTGATGAATCTGTTAATGGTGATACATGTTGTATTGATTGAAGATCAGGATCAGTACCACTACCATAATCAGAAGTTTCAGATAACAGAAGAACTTTTGAAGAACTAGAACATATTCAAAAAAAACAATATTTATTGAATAACAAATGTTCATATGTAAAGATAAGAATATCATGCGTGCGGACCTAGATTATATCTATTAACTATGCACTCAAAAAATAGCATAACATTAATCAAAAGAAAATAGTATTTTTTTCAAATTAGCAAATCAATTTCGAAAATACTCTTTTTGATTCTTTTTCAAGATAAAATTATTTTATAAAAATGTTTAAATTTTTTTTTTCGAATTTAATATACCTTGGTATAGTATCTTGCTTTTGTTCTGATAATAATGATTTATGACGAGTAGAAAAGAATGCTGGTGAAAGTGGATTTAATGGTGTCCTGAGTAATTTAGTATTATTATTATTATTGTTTGATAAAATTTTTTTTCCATTATCATTGATTTGTTCAACATAAAATGGAATATGAAAGACATTGGCATTTGAAAGATTTTTATTTGTAACATCGATTAATTTTGGTTGTTGTTTTTTTGTTGAATGATTTGATGATCGTGTAAATACATTATTATTCGTATTAATATTTCGTTTTAAATTTGAATTATTATTAGCGTGTCGTCGAGATGATGACGATGATGATGTCGGTATAGAACGATCATTAGGTGATGGTGTTGATGATGATGATGAAAATATATTTTTACATGAGACAGTAGCACGACGTGGTTCAGTAACTGAACACATTAGTTAAGTCTTTCTTTGGTATATGAATAAAGGTAAAAAATAGTAAAAAAATAGATTATTGAGTAAGTATCAAAAAGATGATTTCGTCATTTTGTTTCACTAAAATAAAAAGAAAGAATAAATTAAAGTACGACATATGTATACTTGACTTTCTTCTTTTTCTTTTACTATTACGACTTACGAAAGAAGACAAAAAGAACGATGGAACCAACTGGAACTTAATATGCTCAAGAGCAACAATACGAGAAAAAAAAACTCGATTTACTAGATATTTTTCTCGTTATATTCTTTTCTTTAGCTGTTATTATCAGAAATAAGTGTAAGGAAAAAAAAAAAGAAAAAAAAAGAAGAAGGTCAATTGCTTCACTCACTCACTCTCATCACTCTTGTCTCGTTGTAATGATCATGATCAGTCGTCATCATTGTGTTCATAATAATATCGAAGAGAAACAGAATTATGAAGGTCAAGAGAGACAGTTAGAACACAAAATTCTTCTTTGATTTATTTTTATTAATAATTTTTTAATTTATTGAGCGCATTTCATTCTCACAGAAACAAAATTTTTGTTTTTATTATACGAGATCTATTGTTGTTACTTTTTTCTCTAGTTAAAAAAAAATAAATATGTCAAGAATTATATTAAGAAGATCTCGGTTATATTTCCCATTTTTTCCTCTTTTTTCTCACCATGTTTCTCTTTATATTAAAACATCGAACATAGAAAAAGACGAATAGAAGGAAAATAATCTCTTTTTTTTCTTTTCTGTTCAACACATCGAAAGAGGAAAAAAACGTCGAGAGGAGAAAAAACCTTATATACTGGTTCACCGTCCCTGGATTGTGCTCGTTCTTTTACTCGTCTATTTTCGGTCCGATGAGGATGAGTACTAAACAAGGCTTGCACGCTCATGCATGTGTTCAGCCGATACTAATTGTATTGGCCAACTTTGAAAAAAAAAAGACAAAAACAGCTCTCTTGATGATTCAATGAGACTCAAGTATACAAGACAAATGCTAGAAAGCAAAAAATAGAAATGACAAAAGATATTCACTTGTCAAAATAATAGTCGATCATATTCAACCCTGGAAAATAAACGATGGAAGAAAAAAAAAGAAATTTAGTTAGAAAACTTAACAAATCCCATCAATTCTTATTCAGAAGCACTTATACTTATTCTTTTTTACCTTCATTAACTCACGTTTCCTTCTTTCTATTCGTCACCCTAGTATATCTACGTATTTCTAATCATTATGATATCATTAAATAATGATAAAAAGAAGAAAAAAAGAAAGAAAAAAAAGAGAACATTGGGAGTATCGAAAAATAAATGACGAAGAAAGACAAAAAAAAAGAAACATAAACATATGAATATTGTCTGTATATTATGATCAAGGTTTTCACACGTACACCTGTAAACAACAACAACGAATATATACATATATAAAAAAAAAACTTTCTTCAATCGCCGTTTCGAATCAGAACTCATCTTTTTTTTTTCTTCTTTCTTTTACTTTTTTACGTTTGTATGAAAATGTACATATATTACGATTGGCTATGGGCAATGGCGCGTGAAATACAATGACACATATTCATTCAGATGGTAATATGTCTCGTTTTTTAAACACCTAGCAACATTGCCTGGTTTTTTTCTACATTTATTTTTTTTTCTCAATATGACAGAAGTGACGTAAAACAAAAAAGGTGATTTAGTATTACTTAAAAAATAAATACCGATTATAAACTAAGCAAAGGTAGTCTAGTACTACTCAAAAAATATATACCGGTTATAAACTATCTATAATCATGTGATATTGTACTTTTACCTCTTTTTGTCATGAACAGAATGAAACTACTATTTTATGCGCAGTTAGATTTACATCAATAAACAATAACAATAGATTCAAATATTTTAGTTTGTTTTTTTAGAATAAAACATTTTTCATGAAGAAAAAAGTATCGACAACTTTATTTTAATTTTGTACTTTTTCCTTTTTTTTCGTCCTACCACCCTCTCTTTCACATGACTGTATGTAAACAATCGAGACGCTAACAAACTTGTACTGTACACCTTGATAACGACAGTACAATTGATAGTTGTCAAAGCAAAAATTTTCATGCATACTTACAAAAATATTAAAAAACATTGAAGAGATCGAAACGTAAATGTGTATGAGTATAATTTCTATTAGTTACAAACGGCAAATTGTTTTTTTTCTAATTACATATTTCTTATTAATACATTCGAATAAGCAATATTTCTTAGGGAACTTCATTCATTTTGTATATAAAATAAATTTAATCGTCTTTTTTTTTCTCTCTCTCTCACTCACTCACTCTCTTTGTTCGAAACGAAAGCTTTCAGTTTGAAATAAATGTGTAAACATTGAAGCCTTTACAACGAAACAATGACCATTGAATAAGCGAATGTAAAAGAAAAATAGTAAGAGGTCAAGATATTTTTTTTTTCTTTCTTTCTTTATACAATCATCATTTGCACTATGTTCGATAATAAATATAAAAATATAAGGGTTTTAATAAACTACTGTTACTTTACCTTTTAATTTTCATGAATAAGTACGTATGTTGAATACCATATTGATAAGTGAAAAAAAATTAATAACATAATTATCATGATAATAGTACCTATGCTCTGCAAATATATAAATGTGGGAACAGAACAGAGAAAAAAATAACTCCTATGACGATCGGAAAATTTTTCTTTTTGTTTTATACCGTTCAGTGATGATGAAAAATTATCAAGAAAATATGATAATAATTTTTGTAAACCATTTGATTCCGTATAAATTGAAAGAATTTCAGCTGACAATGGATTTCCCAATAATCCTATGAAAAAAAAGAATTTCATATAAAATTCATATCTTTTAATTAATGGAAAATTTTTACCTAAACTCTGTAAACGAAATAATTTACCGATTTCATAAGGTAAATTTCGTATAGAATTATTCGTTAAATTTAATTCACGTAATGTTATCAGTTCACCTATCAATCAAAATAATTAAAATGACAGTAATTTATGCACGGAAAAAGCATTGCTTGCAATGTCAAAGTATAATGCATGACTGATTTATCTATTGAAATAAATAGGAAAAAACTAAAAGTGTCTAACGTAAAGTAAACAAGAACCAAAACAGTTTTAGTCATACGAATTACATGGAACATGAAAAGGACAAATCAAAAATAAGATTCTTAAATAATATTATGTTTTCTACTAAAAGTATTTCTATCAGATGTTTGATAACCTTTTTTGTTTCTCGATAAAATGAAACCTACCGATTTCTGATGGAAGATTTCTCAATTTATTATTTGATATATCAAGTGTGACTAGATTTGTTAAACAAGCTATTTCAGACGGTAATCGTGACAATTGATTATCATTTAAATATAAAGAAGTTAATTGTGATAATGTCCATAATGTTGGTGATAGAGTTCTAACATTTCCAGTTATTTCAATTTCATTCCCTAGAGATTAAAATCAAATTTTGAGACAAGATAAAATGATTATTAAAATAACTTACAATCAGATTTTTTTTTATTTGAATCATTTTTTATATCTGTTGATAATGGAAGTGACCGTTGAGAAGAATTTTGTTGTTGATCATTAGAATTTGACGATGTATTTGTTAATGATAATTGGGATTGATATGGATAGAAATGAGTTGGTTGGTGTTGTTGTGCTGACTGATAATAATAATGTTGTGGTGAATGATTACGTTGAGGATTAAATGCTGACGATTGATCAACTGATATTGAACTATGCTGTATTAAAAATAAGAAATGCAATATTTTATTTGTTTATAAAGAAAAGAAATAAATTACATAGTTTAAACTAATACCAGGCATTTGTATTCTTGTTTACAATTCAAAAACATAAAATCTAAAAGGAAAAGAAAACTATTTATTCCAAGTTAAAAACATGTCTTATATTTTTACAACTCATATCAGATAGTAATAAATATGGAAACAGTCAGTCTTTTATCCAGGTTTCTTTTTTTAGATGTGCATATCGAAATGGCCGGTGGGCGCTGCCCATCCGCTAGATAAAACACTAGAAATAGTATTTAATCGTAAGTGTTTAAATATTTCCTATGTAATTTAATATGATCGCAATATAACTTCAACCAATGTATCAATTTCTCTCTACAGAAAGTTTGTCTTCACATCATAGTTATCTGTATGCTGGCTTTCTACAGCTAATACTTTTAAATGTCGTGGTGACCGGGCAAATCTATATCCAAGCTTAAATCATCTGATATAGCAAGAGATAAAATTTGATACAATCATATATTGATGACATTCTTGTGTAATGATAAAATTAAGAAACGACATGATATTTCGTTATGTATAAGTCATTTTATCTGTTTCAATATTTTAAATATTAGAATCTCATAATAGAAAAAAATGTCCTGTAAGATCTTCAGAAGAATAGCATCATTCATCTTATCCTCTTTCTCTTAGAGAAGAGTCCAGTAAACATATATTGTCTGATTGCTTGCTTGTACGTCCGCAGGGTCAAAAAAACATCGACATCCCATTTTCTGGAAAAGACATTTCTAGAGCTATTTCGATGCTGGGACTTCGATTCTGACGTCTGTTTGGGTATCATGATGAAGGGGACGGGTGAAGAGGGTGCATAGGTCAAAAAAACATCGAAAATCTATTTTTCACAGTTTTCAATTGTTTTTCCACTAAATGTGAAGAGGATGTATTTCTACGAGAAAGAGCTAAGCGAGTCCTCTGACGAGCGTTACTTGTATGTATATATGATTTTTGACATACCGAAAAGAGAAAATTAAATTTCTACAATAATATTGAATAATTGAAAACAAAAAAGAAAAATAATCTAAAATATAAAGAATTATTGTTATTTTTCAATTCTTTTTTATTATTATTATATTAAAAAGAAAGAAAAACATCATAAATCTTGTAGTATCGAATGCTTTTTTTTCTTTGATTTTGAGCAAAAATTCAAAACACACATTACAATATTTTTGTATTTTCAAAACAGAAAGCTAAAAGAAATGAATAGATAATAATAACCCCAGTGTGTGTTTGATAATGCAGCACCATTTTTTAAATAAAAAGAGAAAGAAAAATAATCATATCATGTTAATTCATTATTCGAATCTGTTTCAATATTATTCCAATTTAATGACATCTAGTAGAAAATTAAAATATGTCAAATAGATTTATTAAAAGAATTTTACTTTATTATAGGAAGACATTTTTGAGTAAGAACAAATTAAATTCCATTTTTCATGTAAATAATTCATAACTTCACGTGTACCATTCGGACGAGCAAATAAACTTAATATATAATCACCAAGTGGATTATTATTTAAACCTTTTCGAAAAAGATTTTATAAGATAAAGAAAAGAAATTTTGTTTTTTTTACTAAGTTCTTCAAGATTGAGTTTGCCTAGTTCATATGGTAAATTTTTGAGATAATTTGATTCAAGATAAAGTCTTTTCAAATGAATTAAATCTCCTAAAAAGAAAAATATCTCGTTTATTAATCATTTCCGCTAGAGAATTATTGTTAAACAAATCAGTTTTTCGATCAAAGTAAAGCAATTTATGTGTAAGTATGAATTTAATTATATTATCTACATTCTTGATGATGTCTTCAGATTTCCAATAAATTTCACTCTGGTTACTAATGACACTTCACAGAAACTGAATATTCTTTCTGCAATGTAAAGAGCTAGGTATCCTTTAATCACAAAGTATGAACATAGTATTAAAACTGTATAGTACTCGTAACGGGAATCTCACCCTTCGTCTAGTTTCTTCTATGACGTTGCCGTGCAAAAAAATGAAAATATTAACAATTCCAATTTTACTATGAGTTAAATTTACAAAATAATTTTTATATTGTTATACTATCAGAAATTAGCTATTACCTTTATACTAGACTAGAGGTAGGACAGTTCTATATTTGTTCCGTTCTTAGGAACTTTTTAATAGTTCTTTAGAAAAGAACTGAACTGAATTAACAGTTCTTTCAAAAGACCTTTTCTGTTTCAAATTTGTTTTTATTTACGAAAAAATAGTTTTCACAACAGTTCTCTAAAAAGAACTGAACTGGTAGTTCTTTTGACCAGTTCATCTGAACTTGGACCTGCAAACTGTCCTACCCCTATACTAGACTGTTAATAATATATCTAAAAATTCAAATAAAGACAATTGTCAAATCTCACATCTTCTAGACTTTTTCTATTATATCAGGACGATCTGAATGATGTACTAAGGTTTTTTTCTGGCAATAAACTAATGTTTATGTGAAGAAACTTGTAACTTTGAGAAAAGAAATTTGTATATAGTATATATTGTTTTCTGACTAAAGGAAAAATAATGATAACAAACCAATCTGAGATGGTAATGTTTTCAGTCGATTGTTTGATAGATCCAAATAGACAAGATTAACTAAATTATTAATTTCTAAAATATAATATATAGTTTATTGTAGTAATAGAAAGTTGAAGTCGATTTACCTGCAGGTAAATATTTTAATTCATTATTTCTCATAACTAAATACTGAGTATTTGTCTGAGAAAATAAAACCGGGCTTAATGTTCGTACATTTCCTTTGATTTCTAATCCAGCTAAACCACTTTTCACAACTATAAAAGAAAAGATAAAATCTTATTAATTAATATTATGTGTTACCATTTTTTGTTTCACGAAAACAGTTTTCAATTTCTTCTTCCTCTTCTTCATCATTTAGAATTGATTGTGATTTAAACAGTAAATTTTTATCTTCTTGATCATTATTATAATAAAATATATCATCAAAATCTTCTGGCATATAATGATTATTCGTCGATGATTGCATGTTTTAAACAATAACAATAATAATAATAATAATAACACACAAAAAAAATAATTTTCTTATTTGAAATAAAAAATTAAATAATATATAATGCCATTTGAATCTTAGTTTGATGTCGTGAAATATGTGCCCGCACACACACGACTATTTAGATATATAATATCAATCTAAAAAACTCGAAAAAGTTTCGATATATTCTACAAGGAGGGAAAAAACCAAACTGAAGGTAGAAATCGTAAAATAGGAAAGAAAGTTTTATTTGTTTTCTTAGATTTGCCATTGACTTGCATTAATATCCAATCGTTGTGTTGATGGACGAGCAAGTCCATAATAATCGAGTACATGTGGTCGATCAGGAAAATAAGTACGAGATTTAAATACTTTTTCTCCAAACCATGTACCAACTTCCCAATCAGGTACATCTTTCATTAATTTTGTTTCTTCATCACGATTAGCACGATATTGTCGTAAAACAATACGATCTTGTTCAGCTAATAATACAGGTTCAATACAAGAACGACTTTCATCCATTTCCATTTCTAAAAAATGATATTATTCAAATGAAAAATAAATCATAGATAATTTTAATATACCATTTCGCCAATATTCACGTTTCTCTGACATATGATAGAAATATCCAAATATATTTGATGCAAACCAAAGGGATACAAATGGCCATAGAGGAATTCGACGTGAAGGTACTCGTGCCCAAGGTATTGGAGAATAACCACCTCTTGGTGGCATATCTTGTCGGTAGACGGCTACCTTAGAAAAACCCGTCATGATCTATAATATAAAAAAGTCAATTGATTATGTTTATGTGTATCTGAAACAGATTTTTTTTACTTGATATAACTATATGCAACTGGCTTTGTTTTTCTGCAGAAAATAAATTCAATGATTTTTTACCAGTAAAATTATTTAGAAAAATTTTCTCTTTATTTTCTTCGTTTAATTAATTATTTATTTATTTTCATGGAACTTTTCATGATTTTAGTTTTTTTAAATAAAAAAAATGACAAAAAAAGAATTCATAAGCGACATCTATAATTGAAAACAAACGTAAAATGTCTTTTTTTCAAAACAAGATTTAGAAAAAATTGTTTTTATAAAATTTGAGATATTGTAAAAAATTTAAAAAAATAAGTGTTGATACACTTCATGACTCATAGAAGATGACAAAAATAGTTCTCTCCTGTTCTGTTTATCTCATACTCTCATACCAGCTATATGCTGTGGTATTTATTGCTATATTTTGCTTCGAATGTAGTTGAGTTACATTTGAAGATTAAATCAATTTTGATATGAAAATATTTTTATGTTACAATTTATGATAATGAATTCTTCCAAAATATTCCGATGAAAAGAATTATTGTAGAAACAACTAAAACATATGTTCATTGAGTTATAAAATTGATAGATGACAAAAGAAAACATAAATTATATGATTGTCAGAAAGTTTAAACATTACGGATCCACTTTGACTTTCAAGATTTATTATCATATACTTTTTTATGGATGTCGTAGTTGCACAGCTTCATCAGTAATTGTATATGTATATAGAAAGCTTTTCTAATCCTATGTAGATACTTCCCTGTAGCAAATTACCACTATTTGATGTGGCTTAATAAAATGCACTTAGATAGTTGTATGCTCTGGGCAATAAATATATATCCATTCATACACACACTCTAGCATTTTTGGTGCGGTATGAACAATTTTTGAAACTTCAACATCTCGAAAATACGACATTCAATTCGTTGATATATATCATATTCAAGACTAAAATTCGAGAAAAACTCCGATAATATTGTTTCAATGATTTCCGAGTAACTAAAGACAAATTTAATAGCGAAAGCTCGTTATTTTCTTCGAAAGAATTCTTTTAGGTTGTAATTAGGATAAAAATAATCTTCAAACGAGAGAAAAGAAGGAAAGTGTATTACAAAAGAAAATGAATATCATAAATAGAATAGATATGTTTCACAGATGGACTGAAAAGAAAGTGATATTTGACCAAATAATTCATCTAAAAGACAACATATAAATAAAGAAATATATGTAGTTGTGAACTAACAAAGTCTAAACTTCCAATCTCAATCTCACAAATAATCTAACATAAGCATAAAAGTGATATAAAAAGATAGTTAAGTATAGATGTTGGCATCAATTTATAGAAAGATAAACTTTCTTTTAGAAATTGATTGATACACTTTAAAAATTGTTTCCAAATCTTTCCTGAAATTCATTTCTGGATGACGTTTATAACCTACCAAGAGATACGTAAACTGAATACTTACAATCTTTCAAGAATCAGTTTATCTTTTATAGGTTATTTAGCATAAAATTCAAATCATTAGGTCTTCGGAAATAGAAAAGTATGTATGGTAGAAAATCCTTATGACTTTTATCAGTTATAATTATGTTCATTCAATAAAGAGGTTAAAGTATTGTCGATTTCTCTTGTTAACAGCATACTAAAAAGTTATTTCTGACTAAGTTTATAATGTCTAATCCAATTCTATTTCACACTTATTCATTGAAATGTAATTTTTTGTTTCATCTTCAATTTTTATTACAACATGTATCCGATGGGACATTTTGATTTCATTAGAAATCTACGCAAAGAACTGAAAAAGCAGAAACTTTTCAATATAAAAAACAAATTTTACTACATTCATATTGATCTTCGTATGGTTCACGCATAAAACCTGATGGCAGCTAATCATTTGAACTTAATTTCGAACTTTTTCTACTGATCGTGTATGATAATATCATAAACTGATAAACAAAGATGTATTTAAAAGTTACTAATACGATTTGGATGAAATTGGAAAATAAAAGTAAGAATATTATATGTAATAATACTAATCTCGTTGAATGACATATAAAATTCAAGATAGACATGATTTTGAAAAATTCTTTTACTGCTAGTTGCAAATAAAATAGCCATGATAAAGATGAAAAGTAAAAGGTAAGTACGAATATTTTTCGTTTGACGCTTTATGTATTGCAAAATGAAAATCCAGTTACTTTCAAGTGTTGATAATATTCTCTGCTGAATATATTATTGTTTTATTAGAGATCCTTTGAGTTACTGATAAAAGTATATAGCTATCATACAATTTGCATACATTCGATTTTATGATCATTCTATATTAATAAAATGTCTTTCATTCATTCTATTACATTCATTATTTGAAAATCATGTTTAGTAGACGCAATATACTGAAGCTTTACTGTAGTTTAACACTACTGATTGTTTATTTCAATCAACCAGTTCTAACTTTAGTATGTTTTGAATGTGTATCAACATTTCCTGGAAACAACATTTGTTTACCATCATGTTCACAAACAGATCGAGCGAATAGTACAGCATGTCTACTTACACGCAATATTCCATTAGAATCTGGTTTTGAAGGATCAGTTCGCGCTGGACATATTAGTCAAGAACCTGTTTTATCAGATGCTGAAGAGAAATATTTTCTTTATGGTGAAGAAGCAGTATATCAAAATCCATCTGTAGCTGTAGGTTGGGATTGGGAATATGGACCAATTACTTATGGATGCAATACATCGTAAGTATATTGTGATTCGTCGAAATATGAATTCTATCTATTGTATGTATATATAGAGGTTGTAATAATCCACAAAATGTTAATAGTTTACCAAATGCTTTGAATGCACGAATAACAGATGAAACACTTACACGATTGCTTACTGGTGACCTTATTAATACTTGTTATGCCTGCAACAATTTAAATCTTACTGAGAACCTTCTTGATACAGATATGTCCAAGTGTCAACCAACAAATTGTCCTCAGTATTCTTGTAATTTTGTTGCTACACGTCAATCAGGTGGATGGCGTTTTAGTAGTGGTTGTATTCTTTCAAGAGTACCAGCTCAAGTGGATATGACCCTTATGTATTATATTAATTCAGAAAAGACTGTTGTTTATCAAATGGAAGCTACGTGTCTTAGTGATAATTGTAATACTATTTCAACTTTCAAACAACTTAAAGATGCGATAGGAGTTGATCCTGATCTCAGCTGTTTAGCTAATATTAATACTACTAGTACAACATCTACATCTACAAGCTCAGTATCGCCATCGGGTAGTAGTTCATCGACAACAACAGGTGGTCCAGGAGTCACAACAACAACAACAACAGGAGGTCCAGCGGTCACAACAACAACAACACGAGGTCCAGGAGTCACAACAACAACAGCAACAGGAGGTCCAGGAGTCACAACAACAACGACAGCACAACCAACTACTAGTTCCGGTGAACAGGATTTTTTAAATACAAAACTATTTATTTTAACAATTTTTTCTTTTTATATAATTAAATTTTAACAATAAAATATTAACATTTTTTCTATCTGACTAATAGAAATAATATATGAAACAATAAATATCAATAAAAACAAAATTTATTTATTTAATACAATAACAAAATTTTCTTAGATGTGAATAACTTGTTTCGATACATGATGCAGATGATTTATATGCATTAAGACGACTAATATGATTAAGATCCATATTAAAACCACTTGATCGAGTTGAATATTGTGTTGTTGCTTCATATATTGCATTATTTGGTTTTGTTTCAAATGTTATTTGATAGAATGTTATATTAAGATGTTTATCATCATATTTTGGTATTCTACCATCAATATCAGATGATTTTGAAAATCTTAAAAGTGCTTGATTAGGTCGATATATTTGTGCATTATGAATCGAATGAAGTTGTAATTGATGACATAGTTGATTATCAACTACTGACAATTGTTTATTTATATAATTAATTATAAATCTTGTTGCTTGTTTTATTTTTATATCATCTATAGTAATATTATTCCATTGTAAACATGAACACCAATGTGGTTCAAGATTAAGATCATCGCATGTTCTTTCACTAGGTATTAAATGAAATAAAGATATATTACGTTGTTTAACATTATTATTAAGTCTATAATTTAGTTGATTCATGTCAGTTAATGATAATAAAGTTGAATGAATATCAAATGGTGTTGTTAAACGATGAATATTTTTTTGTAAATTTTTAATAGCTTCAGGATATTTATTTTGAAATAATTTAGGAAAAATAAAACTCATAAATGGTAAACGTTCTTCAAGTTTACCTTGTGGTGTTTGTCGAATTTTTGAAAAACGTGCACCATGATCAGTCATAAGTATAATAATGGTGTTTTTAGAATCATTTGTTTGATTAAATTTTTTTAGAAATTTCAATAATGATAAATCAAGTAATGAAGCGGCTGCGTAACTATCATGTGTATATTGTTTAAAAAATCCGAAAAAGAATTTTTTATGTTCAGAATACGACGACCAAAATTGATCAATATATGAAAGAAAGAAATCAAGTGTTGTTTGATTACGTATACAAAGTGTATCACGTTTGTATAATAATGATCGTGCTGATTTCATTTGATAAAATGGTACTAAATAATGATCAGTTGGAGTTTTATTAAAACCTCTTAAACGAAATGTCCATATACCATATTCAACACGATCTTCAGCATAACCTGTAACATAACCATTCTGACGATATTTATTCCAAATAAATGGATATATATCAACAAATGAACTATTTTTATCACGTTTTAATGTTGAAGGAAGTTCAATTTCCTTGAAACCAGTTAACATGGGAATTAATTGTTGTGGTGTACCGTCACCTAATATATTATAACCTAGTAAAGTAGAAAGAATAGTTCATAAATATCAAATATTTATCAGAGAAATATGTAGAGTATACTAATCATTTAGATCCGAAATGGACGAATATATATCAACAAACCTTTAAGAATAATTGCATCTAATTGTTTAGTTATATAATCAAATGTTTCTGGTAACATTCGTTGAAATTGTAATCTAGATATACTATCAAAGCCTAAAATAAGTACATTAAAATCTTCATCGTTTTCTTTCTCAACATTTGTAAGTCTTTCACGAATATCTCGATTATAATGTATTGATGTATACGGTAATATTGGATAAAATTTTTTTTTAATTATATCTTGACATTGTATAGTAAAATGATCACTTAATAATGGTATACTAGAATTATATATTAATACTATTGGAATTTGTTGATATCGTTTATCACCTTGACCATAATAAAATATAACTGTGCAATTAAGATATGAAAGAATAAGTCGTATATTATAATTATCTATTATAACAGGATAAAACCATGATTGACATGTTGGTTGTGGAATTTTTTCAATATTCATATATAAATTACCAGTATTTAATAATAATTGTGGAAAATGACACTACAAAAAATATATATATACATTTTTTAATTGTCTAGTATAAATCTTTTAAAATTAACCTGAATAATTTCTTTATCAATTGTAGAAGAGTTAAATAATGAATGAAAACTAACAGGACTACTAGGTTGGTTGTAACTAAGTATTACAGTTGAAAAACTAATTAAAATAAAATACATTATAAATAATCGATATTTCCAATTTGCAGATATGTATACATTATATGTTATTTTTCTCATGAACGATCTTAATCCTAAGAAAGTTCTATAACATAAATGGATTAAATATCGATACATTAAGTTTTCTTTCTAAAAATAATAAAATTCATTTATGTTAGTTATATTATATATACATGTGTTTTCTCATGCATCAAGAATAATCATTTAATAGAAGTTATTTATTCATAGGAATAGGTTTTACATGTCCTTAGAACAGCAAAAAAAAAGTAAGAAATTTTCTTTTTTGAATTTAATCGTTCTCTATGTAGAAAAAAATGATTGACTGGTGTCAATTGCTCTTGGGTAAAACAAGTTAATCGTAGTGAATAATGTATTAATAATTATATTCAAATTTTTCTCTAAGGACATACTGATAATGTATACTGAATATTTCTTTATTGTTAAACGATATTGTCTTACGTATTTAAAATGAGTAATCTAATATTCTGAAGATCAATTGATATTTCTTTTTTGATGACAAGTAGTATCGAATAAAAATTACTTTTATCGGTATTTTCTTATATGTCTCGAATTTTACTATTAATTTATGATTATTAACAGACTTAATCGTTACTCTTTTTATTTGACATATTGATTGTAGACAGAAATTACGCTATACACCTGTAGAATGTTTCTTCTAAGCAAAAGAAGAAATGATCATTTTTATTATAAATATGATACCGTACATTTAAGAGATATTTATAGAAGATTAACTCCTTAAATATATGAGAATAGTAATAAGACATAAATTTATATTCTTCTCTATCTAATATGCATTCGTATAAAAAGAAGTTTACCATAATATTGGAGGACAACATTAACATTAGTGATGGAATGTGATCTCTATTTGACAAATCCCTGGTGTATAATTAGTGCAATAAAAAACTCAATTATTATTCAAATCAATATTAATTATGCATATCTATAATTCACGATATATCGAATAAAACTTCCTAAAAGTACAACTAAACAATTTTAATCATACAGAACGAGAAAAACAAACTTTTGAATCAATTCTCAAAATAATATATAGTACTATACCTGTTAAATTATCTAAATTCTTGGGAACAGAAATATGACATATTTTCTTATTTAAGTAAAACAATTTTACATACATACATTGGATTTACTACTCAAAACAAAAGAAAACTACGATTAATTTTGTATTTTTCAATTATACTTGATGTAAGATGAAATAATAGTTTATTTCAGCTAAGCAAAGCGAGAGAAAGGAAATGAAGATGTATATACACACCAGTAATGCTCAGATAATATGCCATATAAAAGAAAAGGGAAAAGAACATGAATACATAGAAAAGTTTAATGACAATGTCACTACATTACAGTATATATATATATAACGTGATGTTAATTCAAATGAAAAATGTTTGTTAGTTCTTTATTTCTTGCTATTTACTATGATTATTTTATAATAACGATCAAATTAATAATTCTGTCTGTCAATCGATTATAAATCAATAAAAAGACTAAAATTATTCTTGATTGAAAGAGAAAAAAAAGATTATTTTTATGATAGTTTGAATTCTCATTTATATCCGAAAGAAATAAAATATTTACCAATATAAGAGTTTACAATTAGTGAAGATCACTTTTTTTATATTATGTATACATATGTTTATTTCATATTAGAAAATAGAAAAAGAATGTAGGAATTAATCGTCTATAATTACAATTTTAATTCTTATTATTATGTCATGTGAAGAAAAATTATTTTCCTTGCATGTTTACAAAGAAGAATAGAACGATAATATTGTGTATCAACGTAAAATATTCTTTATCTTTAGTTTAAACATTCTTGTTAATTTCAAATGTTATCATAGGATTTCATAGAAAGAAGAACGATTACTTGCATAGTAATATATATTTCATTCTTTGTTTTTTTCTCTATTTTAACCATAACCTCTGGACAACATGTCTTCTTCTTCTTCGTTATCACCACGTGTAGCAGCTATTTGGGGTGCGAATGGAATATCAGGTACAGCGATGATTGATCTCTTGATCGAACAATCTTCGAATGAATGGAATCATATTATTTGCATATCTCGACGACCATTTCAATTAGATATAAATGATAAACGTATCAGTTTTATTTCTATTGATATTCTTAATTCTACTGTTGATGAAATTGTTAATGAATTAGAAAAAGTGAATGGAAAAATGATAACAGATATTTTTCATTATACATATATTGAAAAATCGACTGAAGATGAATTAGATCAAGTTAATAAAATTGTTTTAGAAAAAGCTTTAGATGCTTGTGTGAAAATTGCTGGAAAAACAATAAAATCATTTTCATTACAAACAGGATATAAAGTAAATAAAATAAATTTTGATTTTTATATAATTTTATTATTTAGTATTATGGTGTACATAAAACTAAAGAAGATTTAGCTGCATTACCATTCATTGAAAATGCTCCTCGTCATCAGGGTACAAATTTTTATTTTACACAAGAAGATCTTTTAGAAGATTATGCGAAAAAACATAATTGGAGATATATAATTACTCGACCAGCAACGATTATCGGTGTTGCTAAAGGTTATTTGATTTAAATTTGAAAGTTTTAGTTGCATTTATTTTTATAATTAAAATTAGGAAATTTTATGAATTTCGCAGTAACAATTGCATTATATGCAACAATACAAAAAGAACTTGGTCAACCATTATTATTTCCTGGAAATTTAAAATCATGGAATAGAATATCAGATCATTCAACAGCTTCAAATAATGCTCGTTTTCAATTATGGAGTGTATTAAATGAAAATATTCAACACGAAATATTTAATATTGCTAATGGAGATCTTGTTACATTTCGAGATTTATGGTCAAAAATTGAAAAGTAAATAAAAAATTAATAGTCTATTCCTTGTTAGATAAAATGCTCGTTTTTTCTATTAATAGTTATTTTGGTATTCCACATTGTGAACAGAAATTGAATGAAAATGAAGCTCAATTAAAATTAGCCGAATATATGCCAAAACATAAAGATGTTTGGATTCGTATTGCTCAAAGAGAAAATCTTGATGAAAAAGCCTTCGATTATGCTACATGGGCATTTGCCGGTATGAAGAAGATTAATTTTTTACATAATTTATATACTTATTTTATATTTTCAGATGGTTCTTTAAGATCACCACTCGATAGATATGGTAATTTAACTAAAGCTCGTGAATTTGGTTGGACAACTATAGTAGATACGTTCGATGGTTATGCACAATGTTTTGATCGATTAAAAAAATTAAAAGTCATTCCTTCATAGAACTATTTTATTTTTTTAAACATGCATTACAAATAAAACAAGTGAAAATAAATTTGTCTTTTCGATTATCACGATAAATGAATTGAATAACAAAATTTTCATTAGTCGTAATACAATATAATTATCTTTTTTTCCGATATCCATTAATTCTTTTCTGTCGGATAACAGCAGTTCTGCTATATTCTCGCATAGGTCAGATTGGTCTAGACATTATTGTTATTGTATCTGACATTACATATCCGTCTGTCATTCTCAAAGATAAAATACTACTATTACAAATATATAAAATTTCATAATAAAAAAAAAACGTTTTGCTTGACTTATATATAAACTTTTTTCGTTCTCAAGTTATAAAATAAACAATGAAAATAGATACTACTTATCATGACCTTCGTTTTGCTATTTAAACAATAATTATATAAACAAAACATCTTTCCATTCTATTCCAAATCTAGAAATTTTTATTTTTTATATCTCGTAATAACGATCATATATTTTTTTCAATTGTCATAAAAAAAACAGCATCGAAAGAAGAAAAAAAAAATTTCTGATATACACATACAAATTATACACAAATATCACAAAGCGAAGAAAAAAAAAAGAAAACACACAAAGATAGAAATAAATTTGTCAAAGATAGTTGTATACATTTATATATATTTATATATATACAAAATAAACAAGAAAAACTATTAAAATGGACTTGTTTCCCAATTCGTCCAAAAATTAGTATTTATTTCAACTTTAGGTAAATAACGTACACTTAAAAGATGACTTGGTCGTGTAGATGATGAACTAGCTGCGTCTTTTGGTAAATGTTTACACCAAACCATACGTTGCATTGAATGAAGTGTATTAACTTCAAGTTGTTGTCGTTCATTAAGTTCACACTAAAATAAAAACAATCAAATAAAAATTTCTTTTTCTTATTCAATAATTTTACACTAAGACGTTTGTATTTCAGATTAGAATCTTCAAGCCATTTGATAAATAAACGTCCGTTCCAACGATTTTTACCACGTTTACCTAATTCTGTATTTGTATAATCATTATTTAATAATTTTTCTGGTAATTGTATAGATGGATTATTATAAACTTCATTATCTTTTAATAATGAACAATAACTAAATGGTATATCTTGATTTACTGATGAACGTGTAGCATTTCCATATAAACGTAAAACTTCTTGTTCATGAGATAAAATTAATTTATCCTATGATAAATTAAAAAAAAATAATTATTTTTTTATTTAAATTTTATTGAATATTTACTCTTTCAACTTGATGACGTATTTTCATTTTATATCTTTCATCTTCTTGTTTAGTAAATACTTCTGCTAAATGTAGATCAAGATCATTTGGTGCTAATAAACGTTTTATACCAATTGATGATGGTGTTGTTATTGAATGTGAACTAAATGATGGTGCAATAAGATAATTTTTTTTTGCCATTGTTGTTTCAGAAAAATCTTTTGGAACTTTTGGTGTAACAAAATCTTTTAACATTGTTTCATGACGTTTATCAATCTAAATATAATTAGGGATTATTCTTTAAGATAAAGTTAAGTTTTAGAAGATTACATTGAGAATAACAGATGGTAGCTCTCTTCTTTTATTCTATCGTGTGAACTAGAGAGTAACAACTGTTTTTCTTTCGATAAGTGCTGCTTCAGGCGATTGATTATGAACAGGAAAAAAGAAATAAAAGCATTTTAGCTCTTTTAATAACTTATGAATAGATTTCTTTATTCAAATGGAAAGAACAATTGGAGAAAAGCAAAAAGTAATTTAGATAAGTCTTATTGATTAATGAATGTTAGTCTATTAAAATATGTCATAGATTTGTATATCATATGGGAATAAGTATAATAGATTACTCGAGATTTTTCTTTTCTTTGCCTCTATCAACTACAGTATTAGATAGAATTAATAAAATTTAAGTACAACTTGTTGTCAAATTGATATTATTTAAGAAGAATAAAAAAGTGTCACTAATCAATAAGCTTTTTTTTTAGGATTTCTTATATTTATGGGTAATTAACAGATATTTTATATGAAAATTCTAACCTGTTGTCGTATTTCTAGAAATTGTTTAATACTATTAATAGGTATTTCACGTGTTGGCGCTGTTTCTCCTGATGAATTATCTGTAGCTGATGTTGAATTTGAATTAGTAGATGCATCAGTTGTTAATGATGGTATAGATGTATTTGATATTCCGACATTTCTTTCACGCAATCGACGTTTATTAGGTGGTAATGAATCAATATCAGTAGCTGTATTTGATTGTTTGACATTTGTTGTTGAACTACTTGTGCTACTTTCATCACCAGCACCTATACTTGAACATGAACTAACTTCATCATTTGGATTTGCTGTAGTTGTATTAGATGTTTTATCAACTAGAAAAAAAAAGACAAATCAATTGATTTGATTTTCTGAAAAACAAAATAATCATACCATTTGTACTTTCTAAAGTTTGATCATCTGAATTACTTGATGTATGATTATCATCATTTGTTGTTGGATTATCTTTATCTTTTTTTGAACGCTCAGAAATCGATCGACGTTTTTTTTCTTTCTCATTAGCAGCTAATAAGATTTTTTTATCTAAAGCTCTTCTTCGACTAGATACACGTCGAACATTATTATTTGTTGTAGATGATGTTTGAATTAATGTTGATGAAGTACGTTTTCCACGAGCATGTGAACGTAATGTTCGTGTTGTTGGTTTTAAATCAGTTTTACTTGAGTGAGTTCTTGTTGTTGATCGTTCTTTTTCAGTTTTATGTAATTTAATTGACGAATTTTTTTCAGTATATTCATGTTCTTCTTCTTCTTCTCCTTCTTCATTGTCATCATCATCATCTTCATCATCGTCGACATCCATTTGATCATCTTCAATAACAGGTAAAGAATTTAATTCATTATTGTCATTATTATCGTTATTATTATCATTATCATCATTATTATTATTATTATTTAATTCAATTTGAGCTATAATATCATCAAGAATAGTTGAAATAATTGTTTGAGTAGACTGAGATTGTGGTGTAAGAGGTGAAAGTTTATCGTTATCATCATCGAAGAATGGTTTATAAGAATTATTGTTATTAACATTTTCTTCATTATCTTCTGGCGGCGGAGTTACAGCCTTGTCATTGATTTCTGAAGATGTAATAGGAATATTGGTTGACATTGATGATAATAATTTTTCATTTTGTTCTACTATTGGTATTGTTAATGATGATGGTGATGATGAATCGATTGTTAAATTATTATTGTCATCATTCATATTAGAAGAATTTAAACTAGAGACAAAAAAAACGTAGAAAGAAGAGTAAAAGTGATTTGTTTATGTTTATATGATTTCATATGATGGATTTTTCATGTAATGTTTTTTTTTATTTGTACTTGAAGAGACAATTTACCTATTCAGTATAGTCTTACCTGACTATTTCTTTTTCTATTGCCGTGTGTGCAATGTGTATGCGTCGAACAAATGAAGGATAAAGAACAAGAAGAATGAGACGAAGAAATTCGCTTTCTTGCTCTTACGCACACATACGCAGTATGCTGGACTGTATATATACTTTTATTCTTTTCTTTCATGTATATGTCTTCAGTCTCTATCGATTGTACCTATTTTTCTCATTTTTTTCCCTCTATTGTTTATATCACTAAATAATAAACGAACATTAAAAACTCATCATCAAAATGATGTTCTAAGTTTTTATTTTATCTATTAATGCCATTATGTTCAAATCAATTAGCTGAACTTCTTATACTTATATCAAGGTTAGTATATTATATGAACAAAGAAATATCTATTTAATCATAGGAAAAAGAAAAAGAGATAAGTTTGACCATCTGTCAGTATTATTGTTGATATAGGATATCTACTAATCGGCGATTCTTACAATCTTTTCTTGTGCGTGATTTCTTCCATAATAATATCTATCTTACACTGACACTCGCTACTACCGTCTCGATGTCGAACATATACGCACACATTTTTCTCTCTGTGTATTTTGCATGCCCTCATTTTCTTTTTTCCTTTCTTTTTTCTTCTTACTTGACACAATTTCTCTCTCTCTCGGTCTTTCTCCCTATATATGTTCCCCCTGGGCGCGTAATACTCATCTAAAATCAACGATGTTTATTTTTGACATACTATTTTAGATTTCAATGTCAAAATATACAGTGAACTAATGAAAAAATAATTAACGGGCAATAATTAATAGTTGTTAAATGAAACTAAACGACTATAAAATTATTTATTAGAAATTTTTACAATAAAAATTGAAATATTGATAAGGTTCGAAAGAAATAAGGATATATATTGAACAAATTTATTTCATTTCAATTCTTAAGAATAGCTTTTGATCGACACTAACGTATAGTATAATTATTTTTCTAAGAAAATACATATGAATATTAAAAAAGAAAAACGATGTTGAATAGATTAATTACATAATTCACTCTAATAATAAGTTAAATCAATTATAGTTGAAAGGAAAATGAAAGATGTCAGTTATTTCACTTAAGATAATATCCCAGAGGAATTTATTAATATTAAATTTATCTTTTAGTTATTCAATAAAAATTTACTAGAACTATTTCTATTCGAATAGAAAATCGATTCGTATTTATATCATTAAGATTGCAATAAACAGAAATTAGTTTTCTACTCTATGAAGAATTTAGATCAATAATCTAATGAGAATACTTGAAATTCTAAATTTCAATGAATACTTACTATCGATTACTCTTAACTGAATTAAACGAAGAATCCTACTAAAGTTTTCTCGAGTTGAACACGATTAGGTACTCATACGTGAAGTTAGCGAGTAATTCTCTATGTCAATAGTCAATTCAGATTTTAAAATAGAGTATAGTTACTGAATTTTATAGCGATATTATTATGAATATAATGGATAATGTTAATGCTTTCCCTTATTATAAGTAGCTTAGTAAATATCTTTCTAGATGTATATGGTCGTACCTTGATCAATATAACTCTCGAACATTGAAAGATATTCATAAATGTCAATCTCCATTATAGACATATCTTTATCTTTCTTTTTTCTCTTCCTCTCCTTCTGCTGAGTACCCGAAGTTTTTTTTCCGACTGAGTAATTATTGGTTATTCTTGACAGTTTATCGAGTATTTATGACGTATATGAAATGTTTATCCTTGTTCTTTCATCATCTGGTATTTTTCTTTGTAAGTATTACCTTTCCGTATCTGATGTTTTTTGTAAAACAGCTCTTGCTAAAACAATTTTTAATGGTGGTACACGATAAATATGTTGTAATTGTTCATCATCAGATGCTGATTTCGATTTTTGTTGATCTCGTTCTTTAATTAAATCAATTTTATTTGTTCGTTTTCTTTCATTTGAGTGTATGAAAGTTCCACTATGAGTACGTTGTTTAGAATTATCTTGTTTACGTACATGTTTTTT
>CAJNOI010000118.1:132227-171027 GCA_905250115.1 Adineta steineri
TCAGTAGGTGGTTCACGTATTTCACCATCTTCTTCACTTTCAAAATCATATGGATTTTTTCCTGTCATTGATAATAATGATGTATCATTAGTTCCACTCATCGTACGAGTTTTACTTGGTGATGATGAATCTGATGATTGTGATGAACGTTCACGAAAACGACGATAAGGCTATTGAAAAAAATAAATAAAATTCAATCAATTATTTCTGTATGTATTTTACTTTTTTTCGTTGAAGTTTTGCATTTGCTGAACGTTGTGATAAATTTTTATCTAATTGTTCAACAAGTGTTGTATGAAAATTTTGTTTATCATCATGTTCAAATTCATTATCACTTGTTAATGGTGATAAAGGACTTATAGATTCATCATCATTTTCATTATCAGATGATTCAAGTACTGTTGTTTCACGTTTCAATACTTTTGACATAGTTTCATTTAAACGTTGTACATCAATTACAGATGGATCAGCAGAATAATTCAATAATAATTCAGCCATCTAAATTAATATAAAATCCTATAGAATAATCAAAGAAGTAAGTTATTATGTACTTTAGTATTATTATTAAGTACAGCATCAACAAGTGGTGTTTGTCCTTCAGGACCAAGTGCATTAGAATTGGCACCAGATTTTAAAAGAAGACGCGCAGCTTTAAATTGATTTTTAGTCACAGCTAAAGAAAAAGATAAAATTTTTATGCATATTATTTAGATGAGAGTAATAAAAGTAAAATTTTTTGTTAGTAGAAAACGATCTTGATAAATCAACAGATTAACGTATTTGTTTAATATTGATCTTAAAAATGTAAACCTATTGAACGTTGACTGATATTATGGGTGTACTTATTATTCTAATAATGAAAATCAATAGAATCGTTATCTGATGTGATAGAATCAATTATAGATTTTTATCTTATTTTTATATTTACCTTCATGTAGTGGTGTCCATCCTAAAATCAACAAAAAATTAATATAGAAAATTTTTCTTTTATTGATTTTAATCTTTTCCTACCAGCATTATCTGCTTCATTCACATTTGCTCCAGCTTTCAGAACTTTTTTTAATTGTTTTAGATCTCCTTTTCTTGCAGCAATATGAACAATTGTTTCTCCATGTTCATTACGCCGATTTATTTTTGATGGACGTGGTTGAGGAGTTACTGATGAAGGTGATTGAGATCCAGCTATAATTTATTTATATAGATATATATTTAAAATGAAAGACATACCATTCGATTCATCACCAGCTGTTAATTGTTTAAGTACAGCCATTTGTTGTCGTTCACTAACAATAAGACGATGTGCTGCAAAATCAGCTGCAACAGAGCCACGTCGTTTATTGGATAACTGACTATTTGAACTTGAAGGTTGTTCTAAATAATAAAGGATTAATTAAATAATAGATATAGACATATATATGTATGTACCTTCATTATCATCCTCAGATTCATTTGGTGAACTAGCTGTTGGATAACGTCGTTTTTTACCTGATGTTGACATATTCTGATAGTTCGTCATGGTAAATCTTTACTTAGGTTAATTAGAATTTTTTCAAGAGAAAAAAGTTCATTCATTCACTTGATTGGCAGATATATTTTTTGATTGGTGTAAGATTTCGTTCAATCATAAATTAATAATATTATTCTTAAATAAAGAAAAAAAACGAATTTATTTTAATAAAAATTTCATTTAAAAACATAAATGTTTTATTTAATATATCAAGATTAATATGAGTAGATGTCACTTTTCAATAAGCTTTGATTGATGACATATTCAAAACTTTCTTCTATTCTTTTATATTCTGTTGTCTGATAAAATTAAACTAAAACGTATTCAATGCACGAAAATCTTCAAAGAAGAACGATGCCAACTAATAATAATAATAATAATAATGACAATAATAATCAACACTCAATATCATTAGAAGGCGCAATACCAAGTGTAACGTCTATTGTAAGAAATTATCTTATTTATAAATGTTAATAATCATTAATAAAATTGAATATTAGGTTTGGTCAGCTGGACGTACACGTGCTCAAGAAGCAATTAATGTTTATGCTAATTTAGATTTACTTCGACCGTATTTTGATGTCGAACCTAAAGAACTCGTACAGCGGTATAAAATAAATAAGATTTTTTCTATATAAATAATGAATATTCTTCACATAGATTACTTCATTCTTTAACTCCTCGGTGGCCATCACCAGATGAAGTATGAAAAATATTTTTTTCTTTTTTCAAATATTTAAATAAATATTCTTTTAGAATATCAAACCTGAATTATATGGACCAGCAATGATTGTTTTTACATTAGCAGCGATATTAATTTATCAAATGAAATTATCAAGTCATTCTGTAGTATGTTAAGGATATTCTATCTGCTAATTAAAAGTTAGAGAACTGACAATCACGGTTTATCTTAGATCCAAATTCTATAGTCTGAATTTCTACTAATTACAGTTTTGTAATATGACATTAAGAAACAATAATAACCGGTTCAAAAATAAGACTGTTCTTTAAAGATATTTATAGGCTCATTATGCACTGTATGAGCTGAAAAGCTTTTAATTATTTAGCAGGATTTCCCTTGTGAATGGAATTTAATTCAGGAAATCTCCGGAGATAATACTCGTTGAACTTTTATTAAAATAAATCAATATTAAACTTATACATTGATAAAATGAATTATTTCGATCAAAATTAAATTTATGAATAAATTTCTTTTTCTAGCAAGATGGTACATTAATTGGAACAAGTTTTCTTATTTGTTTTGGCTATTGGATTGGTTCAAGTTTTGCTATTTCATCCATGTCATTTGTTTGTAATACACACCTTACTCTCATGCAAATTCTTAGTATAAATGTTCGTGAGAAAAAAACAAATATTAATTTAAAAAAACTTTATTTTATTCATATTTATAGGGTTATGCTTTATTCAGTCATACTGTTGTCCTTCTTATTGCTACATTCATTCATACGGGTCATGATCATTTATTATTTTATGGTCTTTGGCTTATTGTTGGTGGTCTAGCTGCTGTTAGAATGGTAAATATTTTAATTTAATAATTAATGAAGTTATATTTTGTATGATAGATGTTGTTAATTATGGCACGAACAATTAATCCACGTTATCGAATCCTTCTTGGACTTTTCGTTGTAGCAATTCATATGTTTTTTCTACTTTATCTTCATTTTGCATATCATGAATTAGCTGAAAGTATATTTCAATAATTAATTTCAATGCAAATATTATTTTATTTCTTCATTTAGCTGTATCTCATGCATTGAATAATGAAGCAACTGTTTCAATGGATTTACCTGTTAAATCGCTTACTCCTCAATCAGTTAATGCAGCTGCCAAATCAAACGGTAATTTTTGATTTATTTTAGATGATAAATTAAACATATTTTGAGTTACAAATATCTCTCTCGTCATAAATACAGTAATCACAATATTGCTACTATTATAACTAAATCAATTAAAGCACTACAAGCTTAAAAGTAACCGTATCTAATCAACAGAGAGATAATGGGAAGAATAATAATCTTTTGCTTATAATTCTAATCTCTTTTTTATTGAATATATAGATAAGTTTTTTCTTTTTCATTTATTTAGATCGATTAATGGCACGAAATAGTTAAAGAAATGAATTCTTTTGATATCTTACAAGAAATCTCGTTATATGATGGTGTCTAATTTATTGATGAACAATATATCCTATCTTTTTTTCTGCTATTTGTCTTATAAAATTTCTTTAGAAAACCTTGTTTATTTGGTGGTCTTTTTTAAAATTTGGCAATAAAAAACTTCACTATATTTAGATTTTGTTGTCTCTCAATATCCTTTCTTTGTATTTAAATTCAACATAAATTTTTTTTGAAACAAAAAAGTAATCTTTGTTTTTTCTTTCTTTCAAAATGTCGGCGAACTATAAATATGTTCTTGATCATTGTCTTCTTTTTCTGTTGGTAATTTCTTTGTATTATCAATATCGGATGTTGTTGATGATGTATAAATCGATGAATTATATATATTCTTGTTCTTTGCATCATTATCATCATTCGATGTTGGTAATGAATCTTGAGGTATAACATTGGGTGACTTTGTGGCGGTATTCGCTGGTTTTTTGTATCTCCAAAAGCAAAAACATTTACGAAAGGATTTCTTTTCAAGCATACAAAAAACCATAATTGAAAAAGCAAAGCCTTGTAATGTATTGACAATACAAAATAGAATATTTCCAATATATTGTACATATGAATTAGGTATAAGAAGAAGAAAACCTATTATCCAACTAAAACCCATAATAATAGCAAAGAAAAGTCCAATTTTAAAATTTTGTGTACGTCGAGAATGATCAGATTTTGTTGAACGTAAACCTGGTTGTTGACGATTTCGTACACATAAATGAATCATTGTATATAAATAAAACATTATATTAAAACATAGAATAACTAATATTGGAATAATTAGTCCATAGAGTAAAAATTCACGTGTTAACCAACAATAATTACATGTCGATGATATAAATACGGAATTCTCATATTTAATAAACATAATCATTAATGGACAAATCGGTATTGAAAATGTTATAATAAAATAAATTATAAATAATGTTCGATCGGACCAAATTGGTTGAAATATATTTGTTATAAATAAACTTTGTTGTAAAGCAAAACAAAATTTCCATATAAATGCTGTTAAAGTGAAATAATAGAGTGATGCTGCTAAAATTGTACAAGTAAGATTTCGACCCGATTTAATAAATGTTAAAATAAATATGAGAATATTCATTAAGATTAATAAAATACATAAAATAAATAACATTGCTTTTGTTATTGAAAAACGACGTGGTTTACTCTAGTAAAACACAAAAGATTCATAAATAGCTTTCAATCAAAAGTTCAACTAGTTTATAGAAGTTTTCGTATAATAGTACTATATGAATTATGTATAAAAGGTATGTAGAATTTTCCGCTTACTGTCTCTTCGCCATTGGCGAAAATTCAGGCACGATTTGGCGTAAGTCCAGTGGATTTTCGCCAACTGTAATAACACAAGATTAGTGTAAAATACATGTGACAAACTAACCTAATATTATCGGAACAGGCATATTACAGTCTAAACCTCTCAACATAGTTGTCAGGAGCTATTTTTATACATATGTAATCATATAATGATACTGGCGAAAATCGAGAATCACGGAAATTTCATCTTTACTTCAACATTAATTTATTTATTTGAAAGATAAGAAAAATTTTCTTTACCATAATTCGTCGTCGTAATTCTTGACTTGAACTCGATTGTGATGATGATGGCATTCCATTAGCAGAATCTTTTGGTTTTCGACATTGACTAGTTACAATAAACATAACAAGTATTGCCAAAAGACTAACAATTGAAATTATACATCCAATCCAACTTAAAACTTCTAATGCTTGAGATGGTGTTGCACATGTTAACGAAAAAAATACTGTAAACATAGTTAAATGTTCACATGTACATATGACTGAAATATTATTCGATAATTGACGATCTGTTATACATCCATCAGTTTGCCAAACCATACTTGTCATATTTAAATACATACAAGTACCTTCAGAAATCATAATATCAAGTTGATCATAGAATGAATCCGTTATAGAAGAATTTGTTGTTATATTTATTGAAGAATCAGATGTATTCGTTAAATCTAGTTTTTGATCAAAATAAAATGTAACAGTTTGATTTGGACTTGGTGCTAATATTGAAATAACATCATATTGAGGAATTCGATTTGTATTATAAAATAATTTCGGTGATTTAAGTGATGTTATTGAAAAACGATTTGTACAATTTTCATTTGTATTTCTAAAAGATAATATATACACAAAACAGAAATAAAATTTCTTCTCAAAACTTACGAACTATTACACATAGGCATATTTTGTTGTCTAATATTAAATTTTAGAAACACACGTGTTGTTACATTAATATCATTTGATTGTGAATCTGTAATATTTGCTGTTATTTGATTATCATGTGTTATTTTCCAACCGTATGTTCCTTGTGAATGTTGTTCTGGTAGAAAAGGTAGACTCATTGTTGATATCGGTTTACTTTGAAATACAAATTTTGGTTCACTATCATTAAGATTTTTAATTGAACCATCTAATGAAACTAATAATTGTTGCCAAACACCTGATGATGTATTTGGTGAACTAAAAACTGTTGGTGACCATGGTCGATCAAGCATTTCTGAAAATGTTTGATGAAACATTTGTGCATCATTTTGAGAATTTTGTAGATTATTTCGATTAGAATCAATTAAAACATTTGCAACAGAATTAAATGCAGTTGGACCTAATGTTCTATTTGCATTACTACTAAGAAATTGTTGACTTTCTCGAAATAGAAACGGTTGTGTATAAGGCGTTAATGGTATTCGATTACTAATAGTTTCATAATCATATCTTGATAATGGTACACAAACTGGTTCTGAATCATAGACTTCTGCGCATAATGTTCCATTAGGACATGGAAAAGTTAAACATCGATTACAAAATAAATTCGGTTCATCTTGTATTTGATATTCTTTTTCTTTAAATTGACAAATATCATCCATAAAATCAATCGCATTATTTGAATTCGGACATTTATATGAATTCGGTAAACGATGCATTGTTTGTAAAAATGAAATATATTTACAACTACATGTTTGTAATGAACGATAAGTAAATGTCCATTGAGATGATAGATCTTGACATGATATTGCATTAAAAATATCACCTGTCAATGAAAATATTTCATCAACAATATAAATCGTTTGTAATTTTGGTAGAAGAACAATTTGTTGTTGAAAATCATACCAAGAAAATTGATAAATATTTATTAATGAAATAGATTCAAGTAAAAATAATCTTTTAAATGGTTTATTTAATGTTACAATATAACATGAACTTATATAAAGTGTACGTAATGATAAATTTATTGATGATAATGAAAATGTATCATTTGAAATAAGTAACATTGTTATTGGTAGAGTATAACTATAAACAATAAATAAATTATTTATTGAATATGAAGAAAAAGATGAACCATCAAGAACAAGATAATTTCGATGATTAACATTATATAATCTTAATTGATCAATATTTTTTCGTTGAATCATTGGTAGATTTAAATGATTTGTAGAAAATATACAATCATTTAATGTTATATTGATCAATGAAATATTTGTATCGGAAAGTGGATGAGAAGTAGACGTTTGTAATAATGGAGAACATAATAATAAATTTATGATTTGATCATACGAACAGAAACAATTGGAATTAGGTAAAGGAGAAGCATATGTATTTTGTGTAGGTGTTGTTCTTGAGATAGAATACGATCCAGTTGGACGACGAGATGGAAGTACTGTAATTGAATTATCCTCACGGGATAAAACGTTTAACTCATCTAGTTCTTCAATATTCGGTGTAATTTTAACCTGTAATCCTAGTATTGGATTTTGAGCAAAGTTAGAATTTATATGATAGATTAAAATAATTATCGATATAATCATCATCATCATATTAACTTGCTGATTTAATAGAAATGTTTATTCTTTATATAATACAATACTTTTGAAAATTAATATTCCATACAAAAAAAAAAAACTTTTTCTCCGTGCATCTTAATAATAATGGAAGAATTGCAATAGACGTGATGTGATTTTGCAATAAATATTAGAACAAAAGTATCTACTATATATTTTTTATTTTTGTATTCATATCGGAATGTAAAATTAATTTGGTTAATGAAAAAATAATGGATAAGAAAAAAAAGTGCTATTCGTGACATTGAATAGAATATTGATGAAAGAAGGTGTTAATTATTTTTCAATTGGTATATAAACTTATATTCTATGGATTACATGAAAGTATCCACCTACAATAGAATGACGTTATTTTATTTATTTATTTCAGTGTATTATTTTTTAAAATCATATAAAAATGCTTGATATGTTTGTTTTTTTTTTCAACCAATGTATGTTGTTAAGTGAAAGTAACAGAATAGGGTGAAATTTTTGATTGAATGGAAGGAAAAAAAATCAGTATGACATCATTAATAGCAATACATTGGAGAGACCATAGAATTTCTTCATTTAAAGAAGAACGTAAAAAAAAAAAGAAAAATGACAAAATTGTTCTGTATTTACTCTTCAAACACATTTAAATCTTTACAATGACTGCTACCTATACAGGTGATTAAATAAGAAAAAGTTACTGATTTTTTCTATTGATTTGTTTCGTTTAGAAGATTATACTTTAAATGATGAAAGTACAGGATGGCCTCCGATTCAGATTATTCAGCCATATCCTGATCAAAACGACTATAATTATAGACAAAGTCCATATGCAAATAATGTAACTACAGATCAAATATTACCCTATACAGTAGTTTTGAATACTAATCAACGTCAAGATACTCAGACTGATGATTATCAAAAACCAGATTCAGAATATGTACGTCCATTAGCTATTCGTCGTCGTCAACCAGATGCTACTGATACACCAGCACAGCAATTAACAGTACCAGTTGCTTTATTGACACCTCAAATACTACCTACAAATGAACGAATTCCTTCATCGAAACATGTTTCTCATTCAGCACCTACTCAAAATCATTCACGAGCAGCACCTTCACCTTTTGATCCTACTGATCGTCCTATTCAACCAATGAGAGATACATCCGTTTATCATAATCCCTTATCAGCGAACAAAAATAATCAACAGAAAAGAATAATTTTACCACCAATAAAACCAAGACAAACTTCATCTCGTTGTGAATCTGATATATTTCCATTACCACCACAACCTATAAGAAATTCACCTTATAATAGAGTGGATCGATTGCAATCGCCACCAAAACCTATACGAGCTTCACCTTACAATAAAGTAGATCGAATACAGTCACCGCCGAAACCTGTACGAGCTTCTCCTTACAATCCACCTAATAGACAACAATCTATCTTACTACCTGTGCAATCTTCTCCTGTTTATAAACCATCTGATACATATCCCGTACCACGAACTCGTAATCAAATAAATAATGTAACAGCTCGTCGTCCTGTTCGAACTGATATAATACAAAGTCTATTTGATGATGAACATTCACAACAGCGATATCAACGTCATCCAGTTCAAGTACAAGGATATAATGACAATTATAATAAGTATCCAGTAGCATATCATATTAAATCTGCCACGAAAAGACCAATTTCATATCAAGAAGGATCTTTTGTAAAAACACAGAATATGCCAAATTATCCAAAGCCACAAGGTCGACGCGCTGTTTATGTTCAAGAAGCACCAGTAAAAACTATAAGTTATCGAACTTAAAAAGAACGATTATATTATTCTATGATGTATTTATATTTCTAAAAAAACAAATTCTTCTTAATATTAGATTTTGTTATGACTATACCGAATTTTCATAATATCTTAAAAGATATTTTTTTTATATACAAATAAAATTATATACATATTTAGTTGTGATTTATTTTTACTTGATCAACAACTAACGTAATTTATACAAAAGTGATGTTTATTAGTTTATAATTTTTTATTAGTTAAAGAAATTAAATAGAATGGGAATTGATTCTTATAAAGAAAAAGAAATAACTTACTCATACACAATGTAAAATTACATTATACAAATGATAAAAATAAAGTATTTTATTACTTGTACATAATTTTTAAAACAAAATGGTAAAAAATTTATTTATTTCATTTATCACTCGAATAAGTATATCATATGTTTTTATGAAATTAATTATAGAAAGCATTTTTAATTGATTTTTTCATTGATAAAATATTTATTCTTTTCTTTCTTGATCCAGCACTGGAATATCCATTTTCATTAATATCTTCTAAATTCAATTCTTCAATAATATTATCTGTACTCTCGGTTGTATTCTTGTTCTTTTTAGATTTCTTATATGACACTGGCGTACGTGGATAAAGAATTTTATCATTATTATTATTTTTTAAACGAAAATCTTCTTGTATATTTGTACGTGGCGTAGCAATTATTTGTGAAGATGGTTCTGCTGGGTATGGTTCAATTATTACTGTACGATGAGTAATAGGAATTTGTGAAAGACTATTATCATTAGTGACTAGAAAAAAACAAAATGCAAATATCTTTTTTAAATAATAAATAAAAGTCAATATACATGATACATCTTGTAAATCAGCTGTTACACTTGAATCTTTCGTTATTTTCATTTCAACATCAGTTACTACTCCATTATCACGATACATCTTTGTTGATTTACGTGTCTGAGTTGGTGGTGGTGGTGGAATAAATCTCGGTACTAATTCAGCATGATGATGATGATGATAATGAGGATCATAACTAACATCACTGTGAAATTCATTACGTGAACATATTGAACATGGTGAATAGGATTCACGATGACGATGATGACGTGTACGATGATGATGACGATGTGGATGATAAGTTCGACCTGAATGACCATTATTATGATGACGATGGTGACGACGACTACTACTTTGATGATGTTGATGATCATGTGCAGATGAACTGTCTGTTTTATCATCGAGTCCTTTTATTTGTGCAACATTTGCTACTGTCAATTCACTAGTTGATGGTGTTTGTGCAAGATTTTTTTCCAGTTCAGCATTTTTTTCTAGTTCAGCATTTTTTTCAATCTAAAAAGGTTCATATATCTAATATACGACAGTAATTTTCTAGATTATCTAATTATTGTCATGTAAGTATTCTGAAAAATTATCTATTAAGTCATTTTCTATGCACTCATCTAAAGTATAAATTTCCTATTCAAATTGACAACGAAAAAACAACATTATTTTTTCAAGTATGATTCATATGCACTTACCAGTTCTCTTGTTTCAGGCGCTTTACCTAGTCGAGGTAACGGTGGTTCAATAACAGTTGATTTTGGAACAACACTATTTGTTTTTTCTTTCGTTGTATCAACTTCAATTGCATTTTTCTTCTTATGACTTTTTTTTTCAGGAGTTTTTTTCTCATCTACAAAAGTAAAAATTTAAAAAGAAAAGAAAACTTATTAATATTCATTTTTTAATATACTTTTATTATTATCATCATTTGTGTTAATTTGTTCAGAGGTAGATGTAATTCCGGAAGGTGTTGGTTGTCCATAGGTCATTTCCATAGGTTGATAGAATTTTGGATCAGGTTGTACACCAAGTTCATTGTTTGGTGGCCAAACAGGTGGCGGATAAAACATTGTACCAGGTGGTGCACCTTGTAATAACATTTGATCACTACCATATGAAGAATAAGGTTGACTAGGATAATTTCCGTATGGTGTATAATCAACTTGTGGTTGATATTGGAAATCATAGATATTATGATCTTCCATCATTGGTTTAGTTGATTTTGCACGTGTTTGTAATTGATCATTTTGAAAAGATTTTACAACTGGTTTAGCAGTTTCTTTTCGATGTTTTTGATGCCATATACCAATTAAAATTAATTGTAAACCAAGATAAAATGCAAATGCACATATACCAACACCAGCTAATTTACCACCATTTGTTGATGAAGAAGGATAATCTTCAAGTAAGACGATAAATAATTTGATATATATATATGAAGAAAATTTATTTACTTTGAGCATAAAAAACACCACTCATAATTAAAAATATAGCTGCAATTAGTGTAAAAATTCCCATACCAATATAGAAAATATAAGAACCCATACGAGTTAAACCAAATGGACCTTCATAGACTGGTTCATCATGTACTACAGGCTAATTAGAAAAATATAACTTTTATTAAGTTTTAAATTAATGAAAAATCTTACTTCAATAGTAACAACACCTTGATCATCAATAAAAACTTCTTTTTTCCAATAATCATCAATTGATTGTTGTTCATTATCAGTATATCTTATTGATTGTTGCTGTTGTTGTTGTTGTTGTTTTCCAGTTTCATATAATTTTGATTTACTTATTAAATCTCCATTCATATAACTGTTAGTTACAGATGTTTGTCCATGATTTATTTGATTATAACTTGCTGTATGGTGATCATAATCATTACCATAACTGATTGCACCTGATTTTGATGTTAGCAGAGTTTGTTGAATAATACTATCATCAACGATTAATTTTGGAATATTTCTTTCAGCTGGATTACGTAAAAGATTAGTTTTAGGATCAATTTGAACTGTCTCAGTCATACCATTATCAGATAAACCTTGATTCGTAACAACATTACTAGCTAATTTAGTTGATGAATATTGTTTAGGTATTGGTTGTTTAATTTTTGTTTCATTTATTTGTTGAACAGTTGTTGGTACTGTTGTCGATGATCCAATCCCATTATCAACATATACTAATGGTAATTGTAAAGGTGGAGATGTTGGTGGTTCATCTGCACGACTGTAAATAAACTCCGGATAATAATAATCAGCTGGATATGCTAATGATGAATTATCAACCATGTCAACATGTAAATAAATGTCTGTCAGTGCATTACGTTGCTATTGCTTTTGTTGTTGCTTAACCACTGCATTGGTTTATATGCACTTTGCTAAGAGAAACTTTTTTTTAACATTCTAAAGTGCTTAGTAAACTATGATTGTATGTTTGAATAAATTATTGAATGACGAAAAAGAAAAATAAGAAAAAAAGGTATGGCATCTTTTCATTTCTGTTTATAAAGACAGAACTACGAGATATTATAAATGAATGAGTACGTAGAAAATCCAAAGTTGTTAACATACTTCTTTCCTGTCAAAAGCATATTTTAGTTAAATCAATATTTTTCTATTCAAATTTTTCCTGTGTAGAAAAAACGAAATGAATATGACCTAATTTTGTTTTAATCGATATTATTATTTGAATTTAAAAAAAACTATATTTGTCTCATTTGAAATAATATTTAATCAACGCCTTTGGTGAATAACAATTTTCTTCTAGCATATACTCTATATAAACATATTTAGTTTATTTGATATATATCGAAAAGTGGCAAGTGAATAGACTTCATAAGAGGTTTGAAGGCTAATAAAATATTGATTTGCTATTAAAAAAATGAAAAGTAAATTTTTAACAATTTTACTAGATTGAACAACGAAGAACAAACAAATTTATATAAGAAGAAAGAGCACTCGTGATTTTTTATATACGAAAATTGATTTAAAAAATAATTAGAAAATTTCTATCTAGATAAGGCATATATTTTATTATAATAATAACCAATGCGTATATGCTCCTTTTATTTTTTCATTTTTCATATAATTAAACAATATTATCTAATAGACCATGTGATTATTTTTGTATTTTATATTTGTTTTGTCCGTTCTCTTTATCATTAGTATTTGGGCGAAGTTTTTTGTACTAAATGATGCATGTTTTTTTTCTCGTATCTTCGATAATATTCTCTTATGTAATAAAAACTCAGATTGATAATTAATGCTAAATGATATCTGATACTAAAAAGTATTCAATCGAATAAAAATCTCAAAATATAATAATAAATACAATGTTATATACAACTTTTTCCTGTTTCTGTTAAAAATAATAATTTATGACGTTAAAAAAGGAGTCATATATAAGTTCAAAGAATACATTCAATCAATGAATCAAGATTATTTCGTATGTATATATACATTGTTTAGTTTAAGTGGGTGTTTAGTCATTTATTGTGTTTCCATACATTAATAATTTCTTTTTAATGAGTAACATGACGTCGATACCTCCGTAGATATTTCGTTCGTTTTCTCTACGCATCATGATCGAAAGAAATAAAAATTTTATTGACATTATATACCTGTATAGTGAAGCGTGACTGGTGTGATAGAATATATACTGAGTAAATATATATAAGGCACAGATAGCCTTGCGTCCTATTGTATTTTACGATATTTGCTGGCGTCTGTACAATAACGTTTATAGCTTCTCAAAATTATTAAGTAAAAATGTATCATTGGCAATTGTGGTTATTATTTTTGATAATTCCTGTTATTGGAATTATCTTAGGTGGATTATTTCTTTTTATAAAACGTAATCGTGGACATGGATGGTTGCTTTCGAAATTTTCTGCTTTTACTCGTATACGTTTTGATCACTTAGAAAAACGACGACAAACCTATTGTCCAGCTAATGAAAAATGTCAATGTCATATAAAAGATTCCGCTGCACATATTGAACCAGATTTATCATGTCCACATCGAGCACCAACATTATATATGAGTTTTGCTGGTGCTGCTATGATTGTTGGTGGTGTACGAACAACAGAATGGCGTGGTTCAATGAAAGAATTGCATCGTGATGTAGATGATGAATTTGATGCAATATTTTTTACAGATCCAGCGCAATGTTTTTATTTACAAGATCCAAATTATCAATGGGATGGTTTAGCATATTATCGTAATTTAGTAAAATTATATTCGACACTTTATCGACGTGTTATTTTAATTGGTGCTAGTCTTGGTGGAAGTATGGTGTGTATGTGTGCAGATTTAGCAACATTATCAATTGCTTTTAATCCTATATTAGATCCAATATTACTTGGTTTACCTTGGCGTATAATGGGTGCTTACTGTCCAAAATCAAAAGCACATGCTATTGTTGATCAAGTACAAACTACTATGGAAAAAATTACTGCGAATAAAACTAGTCATAATTGTGTACTTCATATACATTGGAGTCGATTATCAAAAGCTGATCAAAGACAAGCTCATCGAGTTGTTGGCGGTGGTAAACATGAAAAACCAAGACAAATTACATGTGTAACATCAGTAATGGATTTTGACCTCGATCATCCAGATATGAATAGTGCAAATGGTGTTCACATTTGGTTTCATGAATGTTCTCGTCATGCATTAGCAATGCATTTAAAACGAACTAATGAATTGATACCATTATTAAGGCATCATTTATCGGCAACATCAATAACTTTTGCTACGATTAGTCATAAAGTAGAAGAGAAACAACGTCAAGATTCCTATACAATTGATCTTTCATTACCACCTAAATCTGATGAAAATCAAGAGAAAGATTTTGTTCAAATTGAATTATAATAGATTTATCCTTTTTTTTATATGTATTTTTATAACAATATAATTGCTTCTCACTCAGAAGAATGATGTACATCATCTTTCATCTGCTAAGAACTTATTGAAATATGGCAAAATTAATTAGAGAAAAAACAAAATAGTTGATAAAATAGAATAATATAATTGAAGAAATATTCTTAATAAATATTATATATTTTGTCATCAGAGGCTAATTGTCAATCTGAAAAATAAGGATATTAGTAAACTTAGAATCGTTAATGACGTTACATTTTAATGTGTTTTCAATTACGACTATACAAATAATTTTGAGTATTACTTTATAACTATATATGCGATACAGACTTGTGATCACCTTTGTGACTTATTTAGGTAACTTAAAAAAAGAGTGTCTATTTTACTAAAGCATATTTTAAAATAAAAAACTTGAAAATGTAATTAAATTTTGCAATAAAAATTTGATGTTATTAATGCTTACTCTATGATTTTCTCTTTTTTCTTCTGTTATTAAGGTAATATTCATCATAATTACTTCCGATACATAAATCAAAAAACTTACGTTTAAAGACATGTCTCTTTGTTCTTTACTGAATACTAATTATCTACGCGGATCGAATTACTATTTTTAATGTTTTTCTTACATACTCTGTTCATTTTATCAGTTGTTAATTATTAATTCATTTGATACAAGTTAATTTTTTGACAAACGATGGAATTAATCATTTCAATTTCTATTATTTTATATTTAATTATATTCTTTCCGTATACGAAGAATTGATAAAATAACATTACTCATCATAGAAGTGAAATGAGTAATAATAGTATCAAAGAACATTTTTTGTTCTTTCATTTCATATATACATATATTTCGACAAAAGAATATGAATTTTTCTATCGTATTCGTTAATGTAAAAATATCAATTAAGTTTCTACTCGAAGATTAACAACTGAGAATGAAAAAGATCAATCAAACAATATTTTTATTATTTATAAATAATTAATTAGAATTCATGTATCGATCACATTAATTTTTTCTGAAATCATATGGAATAGAAACTAGTTAAATGCTGGTTAAAATGACACTTGATTCGTTTCTAAGTAGCAACAGCAATTGCTTTCTTCTCTTTTTTCTCTTCTATCGTTCTCATGCCAATCAAAGTCAAACACCTTCACCTTCTCATGATGAGATGAAGTACAAAACGAGAGAATATATATAAATTTTTTTCCTTCTGCACACCCGTTATTGCGTTTGATCAAAAGTAAACATCATCACATTGCATACTAACAATTGAAAAATGCCCGAACAATCTTCTGCATCGGTTACTGATTCATGTAGTATACATGATTTTGATGAATTACTTTCATTAGATGATATATTTGTTGATTATTTCAATGAATTTCTTCGTTCCGGTATGTTTGTACATAAATTAGAATATAATCGAGAATTAAATACATTTATTGAAAAACCAAATGATAAATTATTAAACCTTACTGATGAAAATATTTCAAATATTATTCAAAAACCATCAAATGAAATTGATACTCTTAGTGTGTTTAGTGGCTTTTCTGATACTATACAATTAGATGAAGTACCTGATGAAATTATTCAAAAGACTTCAAATTCACAAAAACTTCATCAGGCACAGATTATGGAATGGGTAAAAAATGAACGACTTGGCCTATTTTGGCGTACAGAACTTTATCGACAATATAAATTATGTAAACTTTTATTACGACCATTAATTACAGAAAAAGAACCATCTGTACATTCCAGTCAGGGAATTGGTGGTTATAGTCGACAGTAAGTGTCATTTGATATTAGTTCAAGAAAAATTATTTCATACTTATTTTCTAGGAGTGTTTATACAGCTGCTCGAACACTTTCAACAGAGAATTCAAATGCAACTGCACTTGTACGAACAGCAACTGTTGAAGAAGATGATGAACAAGAAGATTTAGATCAAAGTGAACATTCATCAAATTCAAATATGATGTTTGAAAATAATATTATGGCTTCAGAACTTTTACGTATGCCAAGACCAATTTTAAGACCAGGTAGTCGAGCTTATTCTGTACCAGCTAATATAGGTAAATTTTATTTTATTTTTTTCCTTTTATAATTATTCATTTTTATTTTTTTGCCTAGTTCGATCTCTTTCACTCTTCTTTCCGAATAATCCACCGAAACAGTCTGGAAAAATGTCAAAAAGATCATCAAGTTCGAAAACAAGTCAAAGAAAATCAATACCAAAAGATGATGAAAATATATCAATAAATGATCCAAATGATCCAGGAAGTTTATCACTATTTAGTAGTGTTAAAGTAAGATACTTTGACGAATCAGACAACGATGAAGAAAATGAAGATATAACAAATTTTGGATTGCAAGTAGAAAGTTCAAGTAGTCAAGTTAAATATAAACATCTTGGTAAGTTATTCAAGAATATTTCCTTTCATCTTCATATTAGAAATCTTCCATTGATTTGATTTAGGTTCACATAAAGGTATGCAATCATTTGCTCATTTTCTTCAAACAACAAAAGGTGGTTATGAACTTTATCGTTTTTGGATGGATTGTGAATTTTTTAAAGATACAATGACTGGTCTTGATCAAATTGAAAATGTTGTTGCACGTACACGTTTATTTCGTGATTTAAATGATGGAAAATATCATTTACCATTTATGCGTCATTTACAAAATAAAATTCGTCGTGCTTATGCAGAAACAGCTGGTGTATTAACACATGATGTGTTTTTTCAAGTACAATATGATGTTTTACGTCGTCTTCGAATGTATTGGTCAGCAAGATTTATTATTCATGAATTATTTCAACAACATCATCATCATCATTCACATTTTCAATTTCCTACTGAATTAAAACAACCAGCTAAAGTTTGTCTTTATCCTATTGATCATCGAGCAAAAGCAAATCTTGTTGAAATGACACGTGTATTTCTTTCAAATGATTATACAACAAATGAAATGATAATTCCTGATGTTAGAAATGAAGAATTTTATGATGAAAGTGAAGAATCATTTAATAATACATTTATGAGAAAATATACAAATGTTATTCGAAAAGATAAACAATCTGGTGGATTGTTTTTACGTTATATTACATTTAGTGAACGTCGATTATTACCATTAATATTATTCTGTTATGATGTTGATGATTTTCGTTATTCAAATCTTGATGATAAAATTCTTGAAAGTCAACATGGTTTATCTATTTTAAATACTTATTTTGGTAAATAATCTCTAAATTATTCAACATATTTTTTCATATCAATTTTTATTTTCTAGGTAATTCAGCTAAGTTATCTCTTGATCAATTTATGCCAGATATACAAATAAATCGATGGGTTGAAACATTTCATCAATTAAAATTTGATAAACTTTCATTTGAACCATTATTTAAACGAGCATTACTTATTTTGAAACATACTTGGTTACGTTGTATAAAAGAAGATGTTGATAGTTTTACAGTTGCTTATTATATACCAGCATCACCTTTACAAATAGCTTATGAAAGTGAAGAAGAAGAAAAAGAGATAAATGATGGTGATGGTAATGAACAACGTTCTGGTTCATCTGTTTCAAAACGACGACTTCAACGAATATGTTCACCTGCTACACAAATTCAAATATCAGATGAGACAATTTATATAAAACGTCCATGGTTAGATCGTTTTCTTTCGTCGGCAACAAGAAAACGACAAGCAGAATTACGAATGGAATTAACTGAAGAAGAACGAGAACGTTTACGTGCTGAACGACTTGAACGTTTACGTATCAGAGAATTAAATCGTAAGAAAGCATTAAAAGCAGCAAGAGAAAGACGAAGACGGGCGAACGAAAAAGGCGATGGAAGTGGTGAACGAACTCGACGATATCCAGGATTTTATATTGATGAAATTTTACCTACTCCAACTGCGTCATTAGCAAAAGATGTTCAACGTTTATTTCTCAATGGTTTACAACGTCATCTTAAAACAAACAAAACAGCATCACCAAAACTGGAACATAAACTTTGTCTTGTCTTTGAAATTGCTAAGGTATTGTCATGTCTTCAACCAATCGATTTCTATTTAACAGATATAAAAAGAAACGTATTTGAAAGGAAATTCAATTTTATAGTATATACTATATTATTATTAGAGATATGAAGGAATAGAATCATCAGGAAAAAAATCTTTCTTTAAAAATAACTTATTGTTTTTTTTCTTAGTGGATGGATTTAACAAATCCATATGAAAAACAACAACATATAGATCGTATGAAAAAGACTTATTTTGATCCTCATTCAAAACGAAATGTTTTTCCATTAACTGATGAACAAAATGAAATATTAAATGCTAATAATGGTCGTCCAGATCAAATGTTATTTGAACTATTATTTCGTGATTTACGTATTGAGTTAGAAGAAGAATTTGTTAATTATTGTGAAGATCGTATAAAAATATTTGAAATCGATTCTATTGATGATTTTATTTCACAACCACTGGAAGAATTAACTGCATTATTTAATCGTATAGAAGATGGTTTGGGACTTGATGATGAAGATGAATTCGATACATTATTTGGTCCTGATGCTGAAGCATCAGCATCAAATGATGATGGTACTGGTAAAGCAACAAAAAAACATTATAGTGAATTATATCAATTATTATCTGATGCTACAATTGGTCGTTTTAATGAACGTTTCTATTATTTTTATGCATATTTAACACATTGGGTTGATGCAAAAAAAGCACCGTATTTAGATCAAGATTTTTTATTTTGTATCGATGTTAGTCGTTTAAAAGAAATTGCTAATGATGCTACATTACAATCGAAATTACGATATATAATTGAAACATATTTAGAATCGACAATCGCAACAAATAATTATACATGTCGTCTTGATCTAACAAATGTTGATTTACAAGTTCGTATGTTACGTGCATTGCAAAAATCAATACAAGCAAATATACATGATTTTAGTTCGTTAGAAGAAGCACGAACAACTTTAATTAAAGATGTACTTGTTTATTATTATGCAGGTTTTAAAGCTTATTTAGTACGTATGGATTTAAGTAAAAAACGACCAAAATATATTGTTAAATTACAAGAAAAATTAGCTCTTCATCAACAATTAAGTGCTTCTAGATTAGATAAAACAAGTACTACACGTTCTACACCATCACTACCAAATAAAAATATACCACCAACAATACGAAAAGCACCATCAGGTACATCTAAACAGCAAAAATTAGAATCCACAGCACCAGCTGATATAACAACCGTGACTAAAACTCAATATTTACTTAATGAAAGAACAAAAGCATTTGAAACATTGGCACCAATTAAAGCTAATGATGTCGCTTTTCCAGATATTAGTAAAACAACAGGACAAGGATCTGCAGCAACTAGTAAATTACGTACTGCTGCTAGTCAAGATGCACAAGGAACAAGTACAGACAGATTAAATAGTGAAAAAGAAAAAAAAGAACATCGAGGACCTGTTACTATTCAATATACATTAACAAGTGGACTTATTATTAAATATTCCGATGGAAGATCAGCTGTTGAAGGAGCACATAGTGGATCTGGTGTTTCATTACAACAACCACGAGAGAGTGTTACTTATTCAGCAGGAAGTATAAATGATTGACGTTGACGAGTAACAGTTGATTGTATTGGTGGCAGAACATTCGGTGATTTCGTTTGTCGTTTTAATTGTGATAATAATGTCTAATAGAAAAAAAAGAATATAAAAATTATTTTCCATATTTCTCTCAATTTATAATAGAAAAAGAAAATCTAATTCATAAATATGAAAACTTACTTGAGCAATATTAACTTTTCGTGTCCAACTATCAATTTCATATTGTAATTGTTTTGATTGTTCAATACTATAAGCATAATTGATAATTGATGGTGCTTGTTTAATATCAGCTAATCGATTTTTTAAAATATTATTTTCATTAAAAATAACTTCATTTTCATGTTCAATAGAATTTATTTCATTTGTTAATTTTTCTAAACGATTCTCTAATAATTTACATTTATTTTCCATATCAAATTTCTCTTTTTCCTGTTGAAATAATTCTGTTTTCATCTCTTGTAATTGATTAAGTACTGGATATTGAGCAGATTTTTCTATTTTATATTGTCTATCAAGTTTTTCATATGTATTCAAATAATCAACTTTTCTTGTTCGAACAAAATTAATATCGATTTCACGCATTTTTTCATGTGAATGATCAAGTGCATAAATTGCTGCATCAACTATTCGGATACGTAATTGTGTACGTGCTGTATTTGTGTGTAAATTTCCAATTAAACTCATACGCGAATGTAATCGTTTATTAAAATGATTGATAAGAAGTTCAGCTGGAATACGTACACGTGATTTGTTCATTTTTTCGCCACTTATCTTTTGTCGAAATTTATTTATATTTTTTCTTAAATCATCATAGAACATTTCATGAGCAGTTTCATCAGATTCGGCAGTTCGAAGAAGAACCTAAATATGTATACATATACGTAAACCCATTCTCTATTGATATATAATTAACAAAAAATGTATCAAATTCTATCTCACAGCTGACTCTGATTAATGCAGTTTTTGTTCTTGCGAATAAAGATTTCCAGTATGGTTTCTGCTAGTTGTTTATAATATATCGTATGAATTATTTTTTCTTTCAATCTGACTAATGATCAACAAATTGATTTCTTTAGTTTAAGATTTCGAGAAATATCTATTACTAATCATGATTAAGATGAAGTTAGTAGTTTTGTTTCTATACTTGAAGAGAAACGTTTTCAAAGTGTTTAAACTTACATAAAAGTGATCCAGTACTAATCGAGCATTCATATTCATTCGTTCCAAATCTAATTTTGTTTGCTCAATTTCATATGCAGCTATTGATAATTTTTCTTGTTCAACACGTAAAAGATATGCTTCAAACATATAACTACGCCAATTATTTACTAGTTTACTCCATGATGGTAATGCATTAGATGAAGGAAGTGAATTTCTTTTAACTAAAAATTTTCATTTAAATAAATCTTATTGATTAGAAGAAGAGATTCGATTATTTACGAGATGAACGTCGTGCTACTTCTGGTAATTTCGCATATACTGATGATTGATCCGAAGAAGTATATCTGTCAGTAATATTCATATCATCTTCATCTTCATAGTCATTAAATTTTTCAATAATTTTTGAACTTTCAATACGTCGTAAATAACGGGAAAAAAGTTCATTCTCCAAACGTGTATATTTATTTATTTTTCTTGAATATATATATTTTATTAATGATAGAATAAATCAATTGTACTAAATGTACTTACTCAGCTTTATGAATTGCAGCCAATAACTGAATACTTGCAAAACGATTAGTAGATTCATTACTCATTAATGATGAACTTTCTAAAGATAATCCACGTCTTGCACGTCCTATACTTTCTATTGGTAAAAATTCTATATCTGGATCTGAATGTCGTATTCGATTAATCAAACGATCTGTCATCTTTTTTTTTGATAATTTTTATTCGATAAAATAATATATTGATATACACAATATGTGTCTTTATAAATCAAATATAATGGATTATATGTCGATAGAAAATGAATTAGAAATTTTATAACATGAAACAATTCTCTTAAGAATGAATAGTTTATTATCAAAATCATGTAAAAGAGATTTATGATCAAATATAAAAGAAAGTTTTGAAGTATTGACTAATCATAAAACAATTACAAAAGAAACGAACTTTTAACGATTAATTAATTTTATTGATTATAATTTTCTTTTTTCGAGATGCAATTTTAGTAGACAGAATATTGTTATTATTAGTATCGTTATTGAAAGAAATATTTATACAGTTTGTTTTGTACTTATTCTAAGGACATCTCTTATTATCTATCACGTTTATAAAGCACGTGAATATGCCTTTTTCCTCTTGTTTTTTTTCATATTAGATCAATGTGTCGTTGTAATGGTAACTGTTTTTTAGCTGTATTGGATATTTATTTTTCCGAAGCATCCATCCGAAAAAATATTTCTAATGTTTAAAATATATCATAAAAAATTCTTAAATTATTTCAAAAGTTATAATATGAGATATAATGAGATGATTTTAGGAAAACAACGATTGAATTTTATCTCAACGGATGTCACTATAAGTTATACTATAGATTAATAGTGGATACGAAGTATAGATCAGATGTCATAGGATCTATGTACTAGGAAATACTATTGAAGAGTACACAAAGACACGTCATCTAGATTATTCATGCTTGTACTCTATTCTGTTGGTATTTCCGCAAGAATTGTTGTTTTCGAAGTGATATTACGCGGGAATATTTAGAACAATATCAATGAGTTATAACAGAACTTCTTTAATAATAAAAATTCTTCTCTTCTGTTTTTATCATTATGATTGATTATAGTCTTTTATGAGTCTTCTCTAGTATTAGAGATAATTTTTTGATACAAAGAATGTACCTACATGATACATATGCGATAGATGTGGTTAGTAATCAAAACTTATACTTCTTCATAGTGGCACATGTCAGTAATTCTATTTCTTATATTAAACATCCAATGAAAAAGAACGAACACAAAGTCCAAGTGTTGTCTTTTTGAAAAAAAAAGAAACATCGCTGATCGAATTCTCTTGAGAGTCAAAATAGCAACAAGTTTGACTAATATAAACAATATTTAAGTCGTAATGGCATCATCTAATGAACACATACCATCAAGTATTTATCTTGTTGATTATTTTATTTATTGCCCGTTATTCTGTGAAAAAGAAGGACAGGTTTGATAAAAAAACAACAATATTGTTTTTTCTTTTCAATAAACAAATTCTTTAGGAAGCTCGAAAAATTCTTTATTATTATCCATCTGATACAGAAATTGATCGTCAAATACGTACAGTTGGTTACTGTGAAGGTTTAGTTGAATTTACTGAGTATGTTTAATTAACTCATAGAAAAAACGAAGAATTTATTTCATTGAAGAACTTTTGCATTTGATGATCCATGTGAAAGTATACATTTTCAAAAGTCTCGTCTTTTATTTTATCAAGTTGAAAATGATATCTGTCTTGCTATGGTAAGAATTCATATTCATATGTTTTTTTCTTTGATATTTATTTAAGACACTTTATGTTCCAGTTATTAAACAAAAGAAAGATGATAAAACTATTACTGAATATTATGATGAACATATTAATGATAGACTTATGTTAACTATTTTAAAAATGTCATATGAATATTTTGTTGTAAGTCGTTATTATGAAACAAACAATTGAAAACATATTTTATTAATCTATCAAGTTACAATATGGTACAATGTCTACATTAATTCATCGTAATAGTGTCGATGAATTAAGATATATACTTAAAGTATATTTTGATAAAGCAAGTAGTTAATTCATTTCTTTTGTTTTGTTGTATATCTAATTATGTTATTATATTTAGTTTATTCAATATCATATACATAATATGATACGTGATGTCACAATTGATTCTTCTTATTTCGGTATACAATATCTTGCAATCGATCGACGATTTGTTTTTAAATTTCAAACAATTTTACGACGATTTCAATTACATCTTCCATCAATTAAAGAAATGATTTTTATTTATCGTGATCAACTTATATGGTATATTAGAATAATATTCATCTAGGAAATTAATATATATAGATATTTCTCAGGAGTGGACTTAATCAAGATGATACTATTACAATCTACTCGTTTTTTCGTCTCTATTATTGGCCACATATTAAAAATTTATCACATACAACTAATATACGGTAAGAACAAATATCCGATAGACTTGTAGATTTCTATGAAGTTAAACAATTAATGATCATATAAACTTGATATGTTGCATATTTGTAAAGAAAATTAGATCATATTTCAAACCTAAGACCTTTTAACTTTTATTTTTAAAAGTAATTATTTTTAATCTTGAAAAGAAAAACGAATAGAATGTTTTTTTTTCTTTCTATTCTTTCTTTTATAATTCTTCATATATATGTGTGTGATTTTAAAATTCCCTCGAGAATTAAAGATTGATATTAACTATAATTATATAAATATTCAATGAAGAGAAATGATTTACTATCTTATTTTTCATTTGTACTCATAAACATTTTGTTTTTCTAGGTACTTAACGATCGATTGAAATGCAATTCCAGCTGATGAATTAATTCTATCAACAAGTTTAACTAGTCAAGAATTTTTTCTAGGAAATCTATGTATAAAATATCGAATACTGGTTATACACTTACATTTATTTACTATGTTTTGTGTTTTTCCTAATGGTAAATAAGAAATTTTAAAATTTGTTTTCTTAGTTAAATATAAATATTTGTTTTTTCATTTTTAAGAAAATAATGATTTATCTAACGATGAAAAAATATTCTCAATCGTTGAATTATTTAAAAATGATTTGGAAATTTTATTGCCTAGTTTTTAAGAATATCTACGAAGAAAATTTTCAATGTTTGTATTTTAATCGAAAATAGATATAAGACCTAGAAAAGAAAATTATATGTTTATTTTATAGAATTGACAATACTATGAAACATGTGTATTTTAATAAAATAAATATGGCTTATTCAGCAGCAATCGTGAATTAACTAGTCCTGCTAATCATCTTACAAATACACTTGCTGAAGATGTACAATGGTATGTTTGTCTTATGAAAAGTTATTTTTAAATAGATTATTAGAATCGTGTGGTATTGCATATATGTTTCAATTTTATTTTTTTAAGTCTTCATTTACGTGGGCAGATTGAATTTAATTAGGTTTTAAAACTGTCATTGGAAGATAAATCATTTGAGTGCAGATCGAATCGAAAAATGTTTTGATTGGTTTTTCTTTCTATTTTATATTTATTTTGAATGAGTCATAATTGAATAAAATTGTTTTCTATTGTAAATTTGCGTAAGAGCGAGGACATGATTCAATGTCTTTAGGTTTCATCCTACTGGTGAAATAATGGTCAAACGTGAAAATGATCCATGGATAATAGCTAAACGATCCGATATGCGTGAATTATTAGTAATTGTTAATCAAAAATCTGCAAATTTAAAAGAAATTAGTGGTAAAATATCATTTATTGAATAATATTAATTGAATACGAACTTTTGATTTAGATAAAATCAAGCAAATATTTTCTACACAATTTAATAATATTTTACTGTTAGAATGATTTTTGTTTTTCAAAATAAATTTTTTATTTTATTTTCTTTTTGTTTTATAATATTCTTTTCTTATTAATCTATTTTGTAGACAAGGGAATAACCCGATATGATACGATTTTTAACTAAATCTAATCGTTATCTCTTAAACAAGTGAATTATGAATGGGCAATCAACAGTAAACCATCCAACAAATAATAATGAACAGTTAATTGGAAAATTTCATGTGGTAAATGTTGATAAGTTACCCATAAATCCAATTAGTAGTCATGATGAGACAATACCTACTACTGCTGCTGCTGGTGGTCAACAACAACCAGCAGCAGCAGTACAAATACAACCACCACCACCAGCATCGTCAACTACGGATGAGTCAGGATGTGCATCACGTTTTCAAATGATACGTGTTGATAGAAATTTTGGACGCGGCCGATGGAAAGTCAATGATTATGAACCACCTGAAAATATCTCAACGTCAACTAATCAACCGGTGAATACAATTGAAAATGAGCCTGTAAACATTTCCAGTTCAACAACATTGTCGACTATACCAGCAGCATCAATAAATACCCTACCGAATAATATACCACCTGGTTTACTAGGTGATCCCAATGCTACTTCATCTGCAACACTTACTGCTACAGCTGCTGTAAGAATTGTTTTTTGTTTTCATTTATTTGTATGTATACATAAAGCTATATATTTTTCAGTCAGCTGCTGCTGCTGCTGCAACTGCTTTTCAACAGCAACAACAAAGATTAGCAATGAACAATCCAGCTGCAGTTGTACCAACTGCCAATGTTCCACCTCAAGCTGGTCTTATTCACCCTTATCCGCCACAAACATTAACTAATATGGGAGCACCTAATCAACCATTCCTTATGTCGAATCATCCTCAATTCGGTTATTATCCATTTTTTCCAAATCCTTACTCACCTTATGGACCTCAATGGGCTGCTTTAGCTGCTGCTGCTGCTAATTATATGCCTCATCCACAAATGCCATCACATCCACAACAACTATCTCAAATACCACCTGGAAATCTCGGTGATGTTATTCGTTATTCGGATACAGGTACATTTTCTTAACTTTTCATTTCTTATTTATTAGATTATAAAATCATTGAAAAACCTATTTTATAAATCAATTCTTTTTTACTTTTAGTTCCAGATGTAACTAATGAAAATCCAGTGATGACTTCTGTCCCATTTCCAAATCCAAATAATGATCACTTAAACGCTCAAATGGCTGCTGCTCCTTTCATATATACTGCTCATCATCCAACATACGTTTCACAAGCACCACCCAATGGTACTTCACCTTATGCAACTGTAGCATCTTATCATCCTGCTCCACCACCTCCATCAATTATTCCACCAACACAACCTTTATCACTCGCTCAAGTTATTCCAAATAACACTAGTGATAACCAACAACAACAACAGCAGCAACAACAACAGCAACAACAACAACAACAATCTCATCAAGTACCATCATCGCAACAACAAGTTCCAATTCTCACTTCACCTAAACATGATACATCATCAACAAAAACTCCTGTTCAACAAGCAACTATACCAAAAACAACAACAGCGACCGTTCCAACAAATCTAACAAAACCTCTAACAACAACAGCAAATGGTGTTAATAATGATACATTAAGGACAACATTAGCAACAGCAGCAACAAATCCAACACATATAGCCGATCTATTATCATCATCACCTTCAATATTAAATTCTCAACCACCACCATCACTTCTATCCCCAATAACAGTTCAAACAAATAATCTAACTAAAACAACAACAACTTCATTAAATGATATGTGGCCATATACAACAAATGGTTCGCAATTAAACTTAACTCAAGCAGCAGCTCAAACAGCTGCTGTTACAGCTGTTGCAGCCATGGGTTTATTAACTAATGAAAATAGCAAAAATACTGAAATAGCAAATGAAATTCTCAAAGAATTAACAACACCGACAAAACAAAATAAGTAAGTTTAGAAAAAAAACGAATTGATTATTTCGTTAATTTGTTTAATTCCATCCCCATTTTTCAAGCTTCAGTTTCTCCGAGAGACGAGGTCGCTTTAGAAATAGACGACAGCGCAGGTATTCGAAATATTTATATCACAATACATATTGATCGATAAAATCTGAAAATATCAAACAAAAGAAAATAATTTAGATTTGATTCATTATTAATCAATCGAATGATGATACTCACGCTTTTATTTTTCGGTTAATTGCTCTGCTCAAGAAAAAAAGAATATGAAATGAATGATAATTTCTTCTCAATCATTATTTATATTAAGAGCTATTCTTTTTCTACTTTTGCTCATTGTAATTTATGTATATATACATATTGGCATGAAAATACGCTTATATTTCTTTTGTTTTTCATTTTAGTACAACTGATATTGACAATAAAATCTCTGCGGCTATGGTAAGTAAAATTAAAAGATGTACTATTATAGAATATCATATATTTTAGGATCTTGTTAAAATGCATTTGTTATCCGCTGTTCGCGAAGAAGTAACTGAATTACGTCAACAAATTCGAACACTTAATGAAAAAGTGAATAGTCTCGAACATGAAAATGCATTTCTATGTCAACATGTACCCAGTGAAATCCGTGCTCAATATATACCGTTATTTGTCGGTTCATCTGCTGCAAATGATTCATCAAATTCTACGACCACTGCAACGACTACGGCTCCTACTATTCCTTCATCGTCTAGTCAATCGATGCCAACAGCCTCTATATCATCACTTCCTTCATCCATAGCACAGCAGCCATCCTTATCGACTACATCACAACTACCATTATTACCACCACCACCACCGCCTGCATCAATAAACCTTCCTCCAACTTGATCTTGTTATTTAAAAAAAATTTTTTGTTTTTCTTTTCTTTCCTCTTTTTATCGATTACGTATTCATTCTCTCTCTTTCTTTTGTGTGTGCGTGTGTGTGTGTGTGTGTGTGTGTGCGTCTATGTCTTCGTCAGTATACTATATGAACGTAAACCTTTGATCAATGGATGATTTCATAAGAAATCGTCAATTTCAAATCTCTTCTAACTTTTAGTGTATAAAACGAACAAAATTGGCTTTGTTTCAAACTACAATTCTATAAGTTTTCGACACAAAATATCGATAAGTGTACTCATACAATATTGAAAAGATAATTTAAATTTAATTTGATATATGCTAAAGTGAATGTATTCATACTTTAAAGTAGATCAATTAAAATTTCTTTAATTGCAGAAATGAATATATCAGAGTTTTTTCGAGTACGCATACCTTGATCTAGAATATTCTGTCTGAATCGAATAGTCATTTCGAAAACATGAGATTTGTATTGATAACTAGTATGGTCTACATATTTTTCAAGCGCCTTTATAGTTAATGTTATAATAATCACGTTTTATCTGCTTCTCATTTCTTGCAAGAAATTTTTATATTCTACCGTCTTTAGCTTTATTACGTTACATGTGGACCTGGAAGAAAAAAACAAGTAGCAGTCAGTAACGTGCATAGTAATACTCATCAACCTTGTTTGCATTTTTCCTTTACACGTAATAACAAAGGGATTTTTCCCAGTCGTATATAATGATAAGAAATAATCCCATAGTGTTGAAAGTTATCGTTAATTTATTTAAAACAATCTTTTTATTCTGAATATTTGATAATTGTATTTGTGAATATAAAAAAATGTGTTTTTCAAATTGATGTACTTCCTTTTATTAAATGTTCTATGTTTTCATAGAAATTCAATAGGGATTTCATGTCATAAGATAAAATATTATCAATTCAATGATCTAGAAAATTTATGGTTAATATTCGGAAGAGAATAATGAGATCTATTAATAAAAATTATCACAGCTTGTTCTATTAAAATATTAAATTACATGAGTGAGAAAAAAGGAAGAAATTAATATTTCTATTCTAAAGCAAAAAAAAGTCATGATTAAGAATATGTCACAAACATTTAGATAAATATCATGCTTTGATAAAATTCTATATAATTGAAAACAAATCTATTCTGTTTATATTAATTTCGAAATATTTCCTAAATAACATTGATGAAAAATTTTAATCATAAGAAAGTATGTTACTTTATTTCATAGAGCACAATCAGTCATGATCCAAAGATTTTTCAATTACGAAATAGCATACTTCAATTTTCACCTGACTTTAATCAAGGTTTCCCTTATTTTTCATTCATACAAGAATTTTGTTTTTGCTCTATTTATCAAAAAAAAACGAAGCTTTTTCAAAAATTCAATGAGATAACTAATGTACCACATACTGATAACATAATAACACGTCCAAGTGTCATGACATTTATATATCAATTATTTTAATTCTTAGCCGTCTGATGCTAAAATCATATTTAAGAATTGTTTTTAAAACAATATAATTACGAAAGAAGTATATGAACTCTTTAGCATTAATAGATTATTAACAGTATCTGGATTTTCCTCTCAGTTATTAATTATATATAACTAGATACAATGAAGTGTAAAATTGATGATTATAAATCTTGAATTTATTCTTTTCGATATGTTTTTTCCAAGTTACAGTAGACGTTTGCAATGATAAGCAATTTACATGGGGAACAAATATTTATTTTCTATACATAAAATAAAGGAAGAAAAGAACATCAATAATTGTTTTATGGGAGTCCTTTTTTTTTCTAGGAAATAAATATTGTACTTGGTTTTTTCTCTTTTTGCTTCCCATCGATTACTAATCGATTAACTGAATTATACGAATTATTTCTTTTTCTACCTTATCATTAAATACACATGAAATGATTCATATAATTCTAAATTTATGACATAAAAGCAATGCACGAAAATAAAATCTAATGGTTTCTCTTCATTAGCTTGAAATGACATAGAATAAATATTATTGACATATAGACATGCGTCAAAAATATAAATATGACTGTTTATAAGGATGACTGAGAAATGATATTTATTTAATATTTCTAAATTTCAGAAGAGACATAGCAATAACAATTTTATTGGTTGTTATGCCAAACATGTTTCAAACATTAAATAATGACTCATATATATATGTATAGATACATAGTTACATTGAATTCCTAATTTATTCTATTTGACATTGATATTTTTCTTTTCTAATGATTAAATCTAAGTTTCATTTAATATAGTTGTTTTGTATTGATAATCGTGGGCGCCAGGCCACGTTTGAAGAAAGAACAACAAATGAAAATGTGCTTACGTAGGTAGAATAGTTTTCTGTCAAAGAAGCAGCTGTGACTACTATTCGAAGTCTCACTATCTTTCTTGTTTTGTTTTTAAAGACTGATAAAAAAAAGAAAATGAAAGACATATCGAAAAATAATAAGACATATACGTAGATTGTTATTTCTTATCAATGAATCTTTTTTTAATTACATATTAGTTCGAAGAAAAAAAACAGGTGTATTAATAGATCGTTATGAATGAAATAAATATTAGAAAATAAAAGAATAATATATGTCAAAAGGGATTTACATGACTTTCAGAATCAAATAAATAAATAAATAAATAAATGAAAAGCAAAAAAACATTATGATTAAAGTAAGAATATCTGATAAGTATTATATTGTTTTTTTTTTTGTTTCTTAAATGTTATTTTAATTATATATTTCTTTTATTTTCTATTCATACTTTAATGCGATTGAAGTATATTATAACTAAAGAAATGTTTCAGCTGCAAGTGATATTATTTTTTATTCTTAGAAATCTTGCGTAATTAATATATTTTTATTTTGTTGTTCTGTTGAAAATATTATTTTTTTGAGATATTTATCACATTTTTTTTATTCGTATTTATTTTTAATAGACTGCTATAAATAAATTGTTCCAGTATAACAAGAAAAAAAGTAGCAACATAGGTATAATATTGCCATGCTATAGTTATAGTGCAAATTTTTGTTTCTTAATGTTTGTATTTGTTTGCGAATGATTCATCAGTTGTCATCGTGACACGTCATCAATGTTACCCAATCCAAACAGAATAAGAATATCAATGGAAACTTCGAGCACTTTGTATTAAAGGGTCACAAGGAGTATGTTTTCTCTCATTTACATCTCCGTCGTTCAGCTCTTTTTCTCTTTTTTTTCTTAGTTAATATAGGAAAAAGACAAACGATATTCTAGAAATTTTCATTTCATTACTGAACTGATTATTACGTAGTATATTACGTTCGAGTCTTTTTCTTCTTTTCCTTTAAAAACAATCATTAAATAGATCAAGATTTTGTTTTTTTCTATTCTTTTTTTCTCTTCTTTTCTCTGTTTTTTTCTCTTCATTCTTGGTTCTTTCTATATAGAAGAAAGAGAAAAGAGAAATGACTGAGTGCAATACACGCCTTCACCCTATAAATATAAAAGCTCGACATATATTACTTCCATACACACATATTCATTCATTTTCATTTAGGCTACAATAGATTTTTATTTTATAATTTACAAATCTATCTATAACAGAATATTAAAGAAAAGATGAAGGAAGAAATTAATGCTGCACTTGATTTACTTGTATCTTATGCTTTACGTTTTGGTTCAATAAAAGAAGAACGTATTGAAAAATTTCGTACACATCTTCAAAAAGTTTTACTTGAACGTTACCAAGGCCATTGGTATCCTGGTAAGATTATCTCTCTTGTATATTTTTACTTATATTCTCAAACATTATTATTATTATTACTATAGACAAACCTGTCAAAGGACAAGCTTATCGTTCATTAGAATTTAATAAAGAAAATGGTTATCGTGATGCTATTGTTTCTCAAACATGTAATGATTTGGGATTTGCACCTAATCTACTCGGTATACAACATGACATAACATTATGGATTGATCCATATGAAGTAACTATTAGGTATGTTATGTCATTATGATTAGTCATTATTGCGATGTTGGCATTGTTGTTAGTTATAGTCATTCTAATACAAAGAGTTCTTCCTCTCTCTCTCTTTATTCTGTTTCTCTTTACTCAACAAAAGTGCGTAGGTCGTATGCGCACAACCTACTCACGAGATATGATGTCATCATATACTATGACGAAGAAAAGAAGAGAACGAGCTAGTTGTTTTCATGTATTGTATGCTCTCTCTCCCTATTTTCTCCACCCACGAGGTAGTTGTTTTCCTCTTGCTTTCTTCTTCATTTTTTTTCTTTCTTTTCTTTCTTGTCATTTCGACTGTTTCCATGTCGCCTTTTTTTTCTATAGTACACAAAGACAATCACAAAAACAAAAAAACATCTAAACAAAATAAACCTTAGAGACATTATGTTTGTTTTACATAACATCGTAAAAAAGACATTGAAAAAAAGAAAAGAAAAGAAAAGATAAAATGACCTAGGATGTACCTATATCCATATATTTATTTATTAGACTTGGAAATCATGCATCACCAAAAGAAAATCAACAATTATTAGTTGCACGTTTTGATAGAGAAGGAAATGAACTAGTCAAAAATGATCTCGATACATTATTTACCCAAAGTCGTATACCCATGGTTACGATAAATACATTACGATTATCACCAACAAGTAGTTCATCATGTGATTCAGCTAGCTGTTCTGGTTCAACAACACCACAACGTACATCATCACCATCGTTGAATGGACAACCATCAATAGTAGTACCACCAACAACAACAATGTATCGTAATGCTCCATTATTTACTCCACCACGAGCATTATCACCACAAGCACCAACATTTCATATGATGCCATCAGCACCTATTCAAGTACCAGTTAAATATGAACAAAATTATTCATCACATAATAATACTGAATCCGTATCATGTGAAGGTTCACCACTTGATGGAAATCATATTCAACCAGATCGTTCGGATACTCCACATTCAATGCATAGTACAACATCAAATGAATCATCTGATAGTGGCTATTGTGGTTATGTTGAAAGTTTTCCATGTAAGAATTTGTTAACTATTATTCTTTTTTTATATAATTTTTTTATTTTTAGATTATTATAAACTTAATCGTTTATATAAAGCATTAGCCATACAAAAAGTTTCAATAAATTCAAATCCAATGGGAGGTAAAGTTGCAAATAATGCAACGGTGACACATCATCATCATCAACGTCGTACACCACATCATCATCAACAACAACAACATTATTATCAACAACAACAACAACAACAATATAATAATATCATTCCATCCTCATCATCATTATCTACTTCTCCTCCAACACCAACTCCAATGAATATAAATCAATTTGCATCTTTTTATAATCAACAATCAACATACCTTCCAATGCCAACAACAGTCGCTGATAGTCGAAAATCTAAGTATTAAATATAGTATTTGTACATTTACTTGAATAGGCTAGCTGCATTTTTTTTCTCTCATTTTTGTCACACGATCAATACTAAATATTTTTTTTATATACAAAAGAAGGTGAATGTCTATGAACAGTAAAAGTTAGAGATAAGATACCGGTGATATTTATTTTTGTTTTCTAATGATCGTGGCGTGCAATGTAATTTTTTTTTTCATATGAGAACGAGAAAAAGCAGACATTCATCCATGTTCAAATGTACATAAGTTTATTGTTGTTGTTGTTATTATTATCGTAGTGGTTTTTGGAAACATTTTCCATAAAAATCTTTAGTTTATTGTTATCCTGAATCTAGAATTGTTCGTTTAACATTTTCTTTTTGTTTTTAATCCAGACAACATTCTTTCTCTCTCTATATATATACATATTTCTTTTAACTTTACTGTTGTTGTTGATGTGATGCGTTCTTCGAGCCTCTCAACTTCAGATAAGCTATATGAGTTTGTGTATGCACATTCATTTCGCTTCTTTCTCTCATATTTTTCCGCCTGAAAGACAGTAATGTATCCACTCTTTTGCTGATCAGAAAGAAACTAAAACAAAAATACTTTCGAATCTTTTTTAGTTTAGTTCAATGTACATGCGCGTATATTTATTTAATGGTTATTTTCTTGTGTTTTCTTTATCTGTATATACAACAATCAACTGTTTTTCTCTCTGTTCTATTTTATCTTGTTGTGATGCGAAGTTTAGCTGGAAATAAGCATGTTGGATATATTAAAGTAACTTTGTAATAAGTGTTTTTTGCCGGTGACCAGCTTGATTTTTTGATTCCAAACATAAATTGTTGTTGTTGTTGGTTTTTTTCTTGTTATGCGCTTGTACATTTCTTTTGACAAAATATAAGAAGAACAATACTTCATGAAAATTCTATTTATTTATTTATTTATTTTCTAAATAATTCTTGTTGTTTTTGTTCTTTTTATATGATTGGAAAATGTATATGTATATTATTGAATGTAAAAAGTAAGCGAGAAGATACATTGTGTGTGATATAATCATTTTTTTTGTTTTGTTATGACATTTGTTATAAAAGAGTTAGTGGAATAAAGAGAGAAAGAAAGAGATTTTGAATAAATGACATAAAAAAAAATCTATTAATATAATTATGATTATTTGTTTTGGTGTGAAAAAGAAACTACACAAAGATCGTTGAATGAAAACTATTCGGTGAAAAAAAGAAGACAAGCATTGTCAGTTTATTTTTAGTAAAAAAAAGAACAAAAAATGACATTCTACGTTTATTGACATAAGAAAAAAATGAAGTATGTTTATCGTCGTCGTCGTCATCATCGAAAAAAAGATTCTTAAAGTATTTAACAGTATTGGTTGTTGAAATTGATTCTAAAAATATAAAAATATTATTTTGTTTAATGCTTAGGGATAAAAATTGTAAAAACAAATTCTCCGCCCAGTGTAGACATAATTTTTTCCATAAATTCAAGGAAGGTTAATATTATTTCATTTGACATTTTCGAGGTAACTTAATTATTTATATTAATGTTTATTTATTGATAAAATATCAATATAAAATGTTTTCTCAACATCTGCTGATATTTTCTATACCTAGAAATGACTTTTACCTATGAATAATATTCGTTAGCGTATGTTTTTGTCCACCACCAGAACTACCATTTACTGGTCCATCTTCTTTCGAAATTGCATCAAGTAATTGTCGTAATTGTTCAGTAAAATTATTATTAAAACTAGCCACTACTGCACCAGGTAAACTATCATAATCATTATCATCATCAACATTATCCATAGCATTAGCAAACATAACACATGTTGCCATTATTTTATGAATATGTCGTAATAGATGTACACTTGTTAACATACAATCACGTAAACAATTATCAAGAAATAATAAATGATATTTTAATAATTCATCAATATTTGTAACCTAAAGTAATTGAAAGAAATGATACTTGAATAAATTCTTAAGTTAATACCTTTTTTAAATTATTTTGAAATGTATGCCAATGTGATTCAATAACTTCAAAACTCATATAATATAAAAGATTTTGTACAAAATGAAGCATTTTATGTCTTAGATAAGCTGCACCATTTGGTTTTGTTATAATATTTCTTTTTTCACGTCCTTTACGTCGTCTTCGTCCACCATTTTTATGTGCACGCCATACATTACATAATAAACGTTCAATATATTTAATATAAAATAAAAATCTAAATAACATTTGATATCTTGTTAGACAATTTCGATTAATTACTAATGATATTGGCCATTTAACATCATAATCAAGTGAAAATGATTCTAAACCAGTTAATTTTATTTCCATTGATTCATTGATATTCATAGATGATTCAACATTAATAACACGTTCAAGCATTGATATAAGATCATAATGAAACATTTTTATTCGTACATCATCTTTATATGGATCATCAGATGTTAATGCAAATGATACATCAAGTAATGATTGAATTTTATTTTCATCAATATCACGTGCACGTTTTGTTAATTCATCTTCAGCTGAATCCATAAATTGTACAATATAATCACCTTTATCAATTAAAAAATAATGTTTTAATGTTTGAAAACGTTCAATTAAATGATATTTATTTAAAATTAAATCTAATAATATTTCACTTGCATATTTATATGCTTCTTCAAGTGTTTCATCAAGATCTTTTTCATGTATTGTATATTCTAATTTTTTATAATTATTCATTAATAATTGTTTATCAATACGTAATATAGATGTTGACATATCCATATTCATATCATCATTATAATCAAATGCACTTTCACGTATAGCATTTAAATATTTACCAGTATTTAAAATCATTTCAGATGATGATTGAAATAATATTGGAGTATTATTACGTTGTAATGTATAACGACGTGACCAAAATTTATCATTAAATTCTTGTTCAAGACTACTTTCATGATGAATTATATCTTTGTTTTCTTGAACCATAAATTCACCATATGGATCATCAATTAAACCATTATGAATCCAAGTTTCAAGCATAGTCAGATAAGGTTTATAAGCTGATTTAGCAAGAAAAAAACAGATATCATAAGCTTGTTTATGACCAGATAATTTAAGAGTTTGTTCATGAAGAAGATCAAGTACAGCACGACCAATTGTATTACCCTAGTATAAAGATTCAAAAAAGTAAAGTTCATTTTGTTTGTCTTTAGATTAGACAAAACTATACCTTATTTAATATTCTAACAATATTTGCTACAACTTCCATCATTTCCATAACAGGTTCTGTATGAAACCATAATGTTTGTAATGTTAATAGACTTTGTTGTTGTTGTGTTTCAAGTTGACTAACAAATACATAATATCGCTAAATTAAAATATACATATTTTTTCATTGAAATTGTAAATTTCTATAGATTAATATTTACTTGAACAACTTCTCTCAATGCTCCAGCAAGTGCATGATTAATCAAACCATATTTATATTGTAAACGATCTAAATATGAGCCTTATAAAATATTTCCATTTTTTAGCTAAACTATACCTTCAATAAATCGTACAATTAACGAATGATTAGAACAAAGAGGTACCATTCGTCGAGCTAAATCTCTTAAAGTTGGATCTAAACAAAGAAAAGATATATAAAAACAAAGATCTTATTAATATATATTTACTATTTTACCTAATGATCGATCGATATGAAATGAACGTTGAGCTTGTTTATCCGTTAATGATGGTGTTTTTATAAATTTACCTTCGATACCCTTTTATTTTACAATAAATATATATTTATCTTTTAGAAAGTAATTAAATAAATACTTACTAACATACATAAAAGAAGATCTTCAACAATAATTGCTTCTTGTTCCATAACTGAAAGACGTCCAATAGCAACATCCTTAAAAAGAGTAAGTTTTAGAAAAAACACAGAAATTTTAATATAATCGTTTACTGGTTCAAATTTTTCGGGTGTTGGATAAAAATCCCATAAAAGACGAAGTCGTTCATTGAACCATGGTGGTCGACTAAGAAATTCTGTGGATGATGATGGTGTCACTGCTAAAATATGTATTCAGTTATTTTCATATAAAAATAGACTCAAATCTAAAACTGTGGTAAGAAATATTAATTTACTTCGACGACGAATATCTCCATCAGACATAATTGAACCTGGTTG
>CAJNOI010000118.1:173007-205906 GCA_905250115.1 Adineta steineri
GTTGAGCAGAACACCGACGGTGCCCGGATTATACATTACAACAACAATATCGGGTTTATTGTCGTTATTCACATCGACGACTGCTACTGAAGTTGGGGTACCTCCGACTAGGTAAGTAGTCTGAGCCTTAAAGGTGCCATTGCCTGCGTTGAGAAGAACACCAACGAGGGACGAGTCCCAGCTTGCAACAACAATATCGAGTTTATTATCGCTATTCACATCGACGATTGCTACTGGTACTGGTTCAAGGCCAACTGAGTAAGTAGTTTGATTAAGAAACGTACTGCAGCCTATTAAATGCAAAACGTTTGCTCTCAAATCCGTAGTAGCATATAGACAACATTCAATTATCGTATTTTGTTCAATCTTTGAGAGTCTAACTTAATTCAACATAATTTATTCGAAAAGATCATGTCACTGAATTTTGGGCAATTTCAGACATTCTAGAGCACAACTAAAGTCAATTTTTGGCGATTCTGTCCGTCCCTATGTGAAATCGTCTCGTAAATTCAAAAAATTCATGAATTCATCTAACTATACTCAAAACTTGCGCTCCCTTTAATAAAGTTTCATGATATCCTCGACTAGGAGAACGCAGAATACATACCAAGTAGAATTCAGAATTCTGTATATATATCCAGAATTTCATTTCAACATATATATCATTCCTTTTTTTTAATTGCAGTATAATATAGAATTCTATAAGCAATATGATACTTCTGTGTCGCGTAAACCAATGATATTTCTACAAAATTCTGAACTCTACTTTTCAAGTATTTTACAATTAGCTGTGCATCCACACTCTATTCTCGTTCTCGTCGAGAGCAGTTTAACAAAAATAACTTATCTGTTTGCGTACTGCGGGCCTGTTTTTCATTGTTTGGCATAGGTATGCACGGAACTGATAGCGGAATTACATCAGAGTTTACCAGATATTGTACCATTACACTAAACTAAGCAATACACGTTTTGATTATTCTAAGCTGTATTCTCCAATATTTACTCTACAAATGGATGCACTTCTCAGATTCGATTACTGTTCTCTTGTGACTTTATACATGCAAAAAAAAACGGCACCAGTGCTGACTCTGCTTTTTTCTGATTTCACAGTTTCCAAGAAACAACAACTGAATTTGAGAGATACGCCAGTTATTAGAGAAAATATCGAAGAACACAAATCACAATCAATCAAACTTGTAGTGCATAGTCTGGTTTATTAGTACAGCATGTAATAGACTCCGTACAGCCATATACTGATTGATCAAAAACTATCCCGAGAGAAAGAATGAAGGACGCAGGTGGACAAGACTAAATATGGACCCGCGAAGAGTAACCAAAGAAAAGGCAACAACAACGAAGCTTAATTCTTGCTGATAAAATTCTCGTTATGCTACTATATTCTAGTTCTATTTTACTATTGACGGTTTTTTTCTAAAAGAGTTACCCCAAGTGATATGTCTGAATCAACGTCAGTTTTTTCAATGTCGGCTTTCGCAGCATAGGTCTTTACCATTAGCGTGATGACTACAATTTGTTACGCCAAGAAATAACGCTTCTACAAGAGACAACTAAACGAATCTTCAGACGAGTATTATTTGTTCATCGAAGTGATAAACATTTGAACGGTGAAATCTCAAACGTTTTTTGGTTAGTGGAAGTAATCTTCAGTTTGGAAGCTACAAAAAAAGTACAAGACATTATCTAGCATATTACTGACCGGCTGTTGTTGTTGTTGATGATGTTGTTGACGATGTGGATGCTGATGTGGATGATGTTGATGATGATGTTGTTGTTGATGTGGATGTTGATGTTGATGATGATGTTGTTGTTGATGTTGATGATGAAGTAGTAGCTGTGGTTGTTGTTGTTGATGTCGATGATGTTGTTGATGTTGATGTTGATGTTGATGATGATGTTGTTGTTGATGTGGATGATGAAGTTGTTGTTGATGTTGATGATGAAGTGGATGATGATGTGGTTGTTGATGTCGTAGTCGGTTCTGTTTTAGAAAAATGAGATTGAGGTTTTGAGTGTGAATGCAAATCTTCTTCAATCTTTACACTCACACCATCAAGATGGATGTGTAAATCGAAGAAGATTCGCACCCACGTCCACACCCAGGAGTGTTAAGAGTCTCTTATGATTACTTTAGTGCGATACAGGAAGTCTCATGGAATGACTCTCGAGAGTATACCATCTTAACGGTGTGGATGTGGATAGGTATAGAATCTACCTCTCACTCACACTCACACCCTTTTCTAAGAAGTTGTAATTGAACTAACCTGGTGGTATTCGTGTTCCATCAATAATAAGCATAGTAACAGTGTCCGTATTGATCACCAGATTGCCATCTTGGTTTGATATATCAGCAAACAATTCACAATTAGACGATGATTTATGAAAACTAATTGCTTTACAATGGATTTCAGCTAAGCAAACCATTTGACACTGGCGGATATTCGACACAATAACAACGGCCAATGGTGAGCAATTTGAGTTGGAACATTGAAATTGCCAACCAGCTTTGGTAGACATGCGAAGTGATCGCATATCTTGTGTGCCGGATTGTGTAACAAGAAGAAACAGAAGAAATAGAGAATTTCTTCTGCTCGCCATAACCAACAAGAATGTTAGTTAAGAAATGAATTTAACTTTAAATCAAACACATTGTGAAGATATAGCATTAAATACCTTCTCAGTTTTTCTTTCTTTCTTTCTTTTTCTTTTTTTTTCCTACGCATTATACACATTTTTTTAATTCATCAGTGCGATGGAAAACTAGTCATGACTTCCTTGTCTTGTCAGGAAGGTGTAGCAGAGCTTGACTTTCAAAAAAAAGTACTTTTAGACAGAAGATTGTTTTCCGTAGTTACTGTGCAGACGGAGGACAAAAAATATATATCTAACGCTCGTATTTCATATAGAAAAAATCAGTTTATTTGTTTATAATATGAACCCACTTTGTATTAAATTTAATTCTGTTTGTCAACGTAAGAAACACTTTATGAAATAAATCAATTAAGTGAAACTACTTTTCAGCATTTTAAAGTAACTTCAATAATTGTTCATCTTCATAAACAATCAGACATTTTTCTTCGAATAAAGTGTGTACATAACACAAAAACTATCTGGAGATAATTTAATTTTTTCTCCAAAGAAAGATTAGATAAAATTACATTTTATGCAATGACTTTTTCCTGTTATAATCACAATAATCGAAATTACATTGTCAAAGAAAACTCTGTGTTACAAAAAAGGATGGCAACAAATATCCGCTGATGTCGGAAGAAAAATACCGTTACTATGTAGTTAGAGAAATTACCAAAAATGTTCATGGCGTCTTTACTTTCTTTATACATTTTGTTTAGCAAAATACATGCAAATACTCTTTAGAGTTCTGAACATATTGTATATCATTGTGATATATTCTGTTTTGTTCATGAGTCTCTGAATCCGTAAGATCTAAACTTGTGAGAAAATTCTTGAAACCTTTCTCCATATTACAACTACAACTCTTTCTTTTCACACATCATAGATATTTTTTATTTCATCAGTGCGATGGAAAACTAGTCATCGCTTCCTTGTCTTGTCAGGATTGTGTATCAGAGCTTCACTTTGAAAAAAGTACATTTAGAAAGACAGTTCTTTTTATTTCATCAATATGATGGAAAAAAATGTTTGCACTTTTTTTGTCAGGATTGTGTAATAGAGTTTAACTTTGAACAAGTCATGCATCTAGTATGATGATTTTCTTTTGCGCAGTTTATGTGCAGGCAGAAAACAAAATTACGTATATCTTAATATCTTGTTTTATGTGGAAACAATGATCGTTTCATTTGTTTATAATATGAGAGCACTTTATATTAAATTTAATTTAATAATTCTTCATCCTCGCAATCAGTCAGTCTTTTTTCTTCGAATAAAATGTCCTATTGAATAGAATGGTGTCTGTTCCTTCTTTTTTTCAGTTTCATGCTGTTATAATATAAAATGTGTACATAACACAAAAACTGTCTTAAGATAATTTGATTTTCTTTACAAAGAAACGTTAAAAAAAAACCTTTGTATAACGTTATTCGTCTATTATAATCATAATAATGGAAACTACATCGTCAAAAAAAACTGTGTATTACAAAAAAATGATGATAACAAATATCTGCTGATGTTGGAAGAAAAACACCGTTACTATGACGTTAGGATAATTAACAATAACGTTTATGACGTCTTTACTTTCTATATACATTTTATTTATCAAAATGAATGCAAATACTCTTTAGAGATATGTTCTGTTTTGTTCATGAGTCTCTGAATTCGTGAGATCTAAACCAGTAAGATAATTCTGAAACCATTCCTACATACTACAGCTATGTCTCTTTCTTGTTTTGTCAAGGATGTCTATCAGAGCTTCATTTTGAAATATTATGCATTTAGAAAGATCATTATTTTCCATAGTTAATGTGCAAGCGAAGAATAAAAATACATATATCTGACGATCGTATTTTATGCGAAAAAAATCACTTTGTTTATTTATAATATGAGACCGCTTTATATTAAATTTAATTCCATATATCAATAGTTAGTGGTGGCCCAGCTACTCAAATTTAAATGTGATAATAAACCCTAATACGTTACTATAATAAAAATAATACGTATCTACTATCTACAGTTGTACTACAAACGGAACTGTCTTTTTTCTAATGTAATTTATTTATTTGGGTTTTCCCTCTTTTATAATAAAGTGAATAAAAAAACATATTATAGCTAAAAAAACATTTATTTCAAAAATTATTTTTCTTTGTAACAAAATCTGTTATTATTTGGTCTATATTAATTTCAAAATCTTTCTGAATATTTAAAAGTACAACACCTGACAACTTTCTTAATAACGAGAAACTTCGTTCCCATTCATACGAATTCATTCATAGATAACAGTGTTACATGGAAATTGTTTTCCAGAATGAATTTAGTTGCGTCTGATTAATTCATCTTCTGATCGTTTACCTTAGTTTGGCAAAATCATTGTTCAGCTTTTAAATCATCGTAGTTAGTTGAATAATATTTTGTCCAAACCTGAAGTTCTTTTTTATTCAATAATCCTTGACTATATACATAAATAAATATTATATTTAATTTTTTTGCGTATGACAACTGCCCGCTGGTAGCCCGTCTATGCCAGTAGTTTACGAACTCGTTTTCCTCTATAGTTAAGATTTGTTTACATGTATTTCTTTTCCGTAGAAGAATCCATTTGCTCTATTCTTTTTCAATCATCGGCAAAACTAGGTTTATATTTCAACTATATACATTAACTGTTAATGAAAAGCTGATGGTTATAACTATATGTTCAAACAAATGGAAGCATCGTATCAAATAGATTAGATAAAATAATGCATTGCAAATAATTGAAGGTCTTTTTAGTAAAATATAATACGAGATTCTTTATCTCTATTTAAAGCTACGAGTTGAGGCAAGATGTAACTAAGAATGTTTATATGAAAATAACATTTTGGTTTTTTGATCAGCAACTTGAATTTCTCTGTGCAGACTCATTTTATATATTTAATTTGTTTTTTGTTTGAAAAATTGCATGAATATACAGGACATGATCGAGTTCACTTTTTAAAATACTTACCTTTTTATTAGAGAAAAGAATGAGGGTCTAATTATATAAGTGTCTATGTATATATAATAAAAGCAAAGCTTGATTTAAAAAAAGGGGTCAGTCAGGTACTGTATCTTAACATTATCTTTCCAACAACAAAAGAATATATACAGATTGAAATTGCTTGAAGAGTTCTTGGCTACAAGATAAAAAAATTATAAACCGAGAAAAAACTGATGTAAAAAATGAAGTGAACACGGACTATTTTCCCACACACTTATTACAATTTAGCAATCTTTGACAAAAATCGATTTTTTTTCGAGAGAAAATGATCTAAAAAAAACTACTATAGCAGCTTGTCATCTTTTCATTTCAATGAAACTACACATTTCAGATTATCTTTTCTCCCAAGCAAATAAGATTCATGCGCAAAAGTGTATATAGACATCTGTTGAGGCTGTCGACTATAAATAAAACTTTCTATTTTATTAATTTCAAATCTGAGCTATTCATACGGTGACAAAGTTCAGAAAAAAATAGATTTATACTCATCTTGTCAAACTCTATCAAATCATATATAGACAACGCACATAGAAGGAAATGCAATGGTTTCTTTTCAGTTTCTCACACATAGTTTTTCTAGCGTTGTTATTATTAAAACAATTTTGATTTTTTAGATTGTACCAAGCACACACCGAACTTTTCTTGATGTTCTCTGATATTGTTTGTTTCTGGCTTTATCTAATCGTTCTAATTCCATCTATTATATGTTCTCTCTTTCTACTCTATCACTTGTTGACCAATGTAGCACTTCGTACTGCTCTGAACAATCATGCGGTTATTCTCATTGTATTTCTTGGTCTCCTTTTCGAAATTACTGATATAGTCTGGTTAATTCATTATTATCGTACTAATACTGCTCTAATATTCAAACCAGCCTTTTGTATCGCTTGGGTATTGATAGATAGTGCAGGCTATGTAACATTATCAATTTTAGTCGCTTGGGCATCAGTCGAACGGCATATTCTTATTTTTCATCAAAACTGCGTTTCAACTAAAACAAAGCGAATTTTTATTCATTATCTTCCTTTAATCATATTATCTCTCTATCCTTTCATATTTTATCTTTTTATCTATTGCGTTCTTCCCTGTGAAGGTGTATTTGATTATAATGCAGTTGGATGTGACTACTATTCCTGTATGACTAATAGACCGTTAGCTAGTAGGTGGGATAGTATAGTAAACTTCATAATGCCGATCTTCGTCATTGTGATCTTTAGTCTAGCTCTTCTTCTACGTGTATTGTATCAGAAATACCGCATTCGTCAACAAATTCAATGGCGAAATTACAGAAAAATGGCCGTTCAATTATTATCCATATCTGCTATCTATATTGTTTTCCTTTTTCCATGGACAATCTTATATACTGCTTATTCAGCCGGTCTACCAAGTAGTATAGCTGCTAATTATTATTCAATTAGCTCATATCTTTCGTACTTTGTTGTAATGCTCACTCCATTTGTTTGTGTTATGTCATTACCTGAACTTCGAAAGAAGTGTACAAATATTCTATTATTTCAATACAGACCAACACGTGCTGTTCATCCAGAGACATTGACGGTCACTCGTCTAAATCCTCCCCGAGCACTCTCAATTATGCCAAATGCTCAATAATATTTCTGAACATCAAAACAGTTTTTCTTTGCACTTATTCGTTGTCCTTATTGTGTGTAATTCAGTATGTTTTTTAAAGATATTGTCTGTATTATTTATTTGTTCATGAATAAATTCAAATGAGGATGGGTGTGAGTGTAGGTATGAATACTGTTTTCTTCTTATGCTCAACATAATATGTGTTCAATCGACCCTAGTTCTTATAGAAATGAACTTCATGTTCTGATTTTTAATTTAATACTAATGGAAAAGAAATTTCAATCGTATTTCATATGTAGCTGTAGTATCCATTTGCTCTATTCTTTTTTCAATCATCGACAAAACTTAGTTTATATTTTCAGTAGAAAATATTAATTGATTTGCATTATCTCACATAGATTTGATAAAATAATACATTGTAAATAATCGAAAGTTTTTTTTTTCTTTAGTAAAATGTAATACGAGATTCTTTATCTCTATTTAAAACTTAGAGTTGAGTCAAGATGTAACTAAGAATGTTGCTTTTAAAGTGTTTATATGAAAATCACATTTTGGTTTTTCGATTAGCAAACAATAGCATTGATCGAACACGTGTTACATTTACTACCTATTCTTTTCGTTCTCTTGTTGTTTTTTCTTCATCCTGTTATTTACATAATATCATGCTTACTTCAAGTCTAAACAATTTATTTATAAAGAGTATAATAACAATAAAACTTATTTCGTTTTCGGATTGAAGATATTTCAAACAGATGGAGCTAATATCAAGTAAATCCGGTTAAGATAAACATATGACAGTATATTTGATAATTACTAATAGTGCGAGTAGATGAAACGTTAAAATATTGTTAGGAGAAATGCTTGCAATGTATTCTATATTTGATACATATATATATATATATATATAGGTACATTCAGTCCGACAAAGATTCTTCTACAAATCAAATATCTAGAATTTTTAAAATATAAATATAATCATTTTTTTAAAATTATTTCTTTCAAATAATATCGTTAATTTCCAATCAATAATAGCGTCATCTATCTATTATTACAATTTTACTGTTATAAATAAACTATCAACCAATCAATATTTTACATTAAAACCGAAATTGTATTCTTTTCTACTCTTCTTTTTCTTTTCTTTCAATATAAAAAATAGACATATATATATATGTATATATATATATATATATATTGATCTTATCAAACATCTTTATATAAATGTCTCAAAACTTACGTTTAAATATATATTTATTCACTATTACATAAATATCTTATAGAAGAATAGCCTCGAGATTACGAGTACTAATCCGTTACCATCATCATACTATTTATTAAAAACAAAATTTCCAACACATAACTATACTATAACAAAGATCTTTCGAATTATTACTCTTCAGCGAAATTTAATCATCGAAGGTCAACATAATATCATGCATGATTTAATCGATGATAATATCCGAAATACTATTATTCGAATGACTTTTTTTTTGTAGATCATGAAAAAACTTAAATTATACTAAATTAAACTAGACGATTTCCGGTGATTATTTATTTTTTATTATTCAAATTTCATGGCTACTCTATCGACAGGTATGTCAACACTATTGAAATATCAGAGAATTTTATTAAATACACTACTTCCGTTTGATAATGGATAAAGTACATAGAATAAAATATTTTACTTATGTAAATATTTGTTATGTCTGATATGTTGAGTCACTCACTCATGTGCATGAGCAAAAAGGGAATTTCCAAGTTATAGAATGATTGTTAAAATTGTTGTTTTTCATTTTAGGAAATCAAATATATTTGTGCCATTTTTGTTCTGATGAATTTTCCAATCGTGCTATGTTAATTGCTCATTTTCCATTTTGTCAAATAAACAAGTCCACTACACAGCTCAATGAGAAACTACCTCAACCACCACAACTTAATCAAACTCAACGTGATATTCTCTATAGTTCGTTTATCTTTTTTTCGTAATTCAATTCTTTTTCCATAGTATTATTTCTTTTAGTGGTTAAACTCCATCCATTAACTTCTCAGTTTTCTTCAAATAATTTTAATCATCATCCATCCCCTACAAGTCTTGATCCTCAAATACCTTTATCAAATTTATATTCATGTGGTTATCTTTCATCAACAAAACAATCATCATTCGATGATTCATATTGTATTTATAATAATAATACACCAATATATATTCCAGAAAATGATGTTGTTGATAATAATAATGATGAAAATCAAGAAAATTCTAATATATTAAATCAGAAATTACCAACATATCATATTTATAAATATTCTCGTCGTGAACGTGATCGATATTATACTCGTATGAAACATCGTATGATAAAAAAACATTCACATTCAACTATAACAACAAAAGCTCGTTCAAAAGAATTTCTTTCATCTATATTTAATCGATCAATAAATTTTATTATAAATATTCCAACAAAAATAAATTCTTATCAAAGAATGAATTCTTCAAATTCAAATCATATTTATCCACTTTTACTTTGTCCACATTTTCATACATTAGTTCAATTACCGACAAATAAACATTTTGAAAATTATTTATTTAATATAAGAATTTTTTTTCATTTAATACATTCAATAGCTAGTCAAGAATTTCAACTAATTGTAAATAATTATGATAATCAACAAGAATTTTCTTATACATCATTATCATTTATAAATATTTTACGTGATACAATGCTTAATTATACAACTAATTTACAATCAACATTTAAACGAAATCATTTTCAATCATTACACGAAGATAATCATCATAATGAACATGATTCAACAACACAACATGATTATGAATTATCTATTCCACCATTAAAAATTCGTCGTTATGATGATTCATCATATGAAATTGAAAAACGTTCTGTAACAACATCGTCATCATCATCATCTGGAATGTCTATTACACAAATAAATAATGGACAACACTATGAAGATCGTCGTCGTTTAGATACACGATCTAAAAAATTTTCTTCAAGATTCAGTGATAATCTAAATAATAGTAATTTTAATGATATTGACAAAAAGGATACATCGAATTTTACACGGGAATCTTCATTACAAAGTGATTTATCTATTATGGATCATCAACAGTCAAAAGAGTAAGTTAAAATGAAAGTTTAGAATTGATCGAACTAAAAGTACGACCTTGAATAAAATTTGAAGTAGCAATTTTCTTTTTACAATCGAAAAAACCTATTTTAAGAACTACTCATGAATAGAATAAACAAATTAATCGTTACATCTAATGTTTATATTTTAGTCGAACAAGTAATGACTCATTCTTATCTTCATCTTTATCACATACAAGCGAGCAAAAACCTAAGAAAAGTACAAGTCCAATTTTGATCAAAGAACAATCTAATGATTCTTTACCAAAATATCAATCAGTTGTTCTTAATGAAGGTGCTCGTATTCGTATAGTTAATTGTTCAAATGATAATAATAAACATTCATTTTCACGTAATCATTCGTTATCAAGTACAACAAAAAAATATTCAAATTCAATTGACAAAGTCGATGAAAATTGGTCAACAAAAACAACACGTATTAATACTCGAAAAATTTCTTCAACAAATTCGAAAACATCGGATATATCTGAAGTAATACCATCTTATCAAGCTCAATCAGTACTTTTATCACATACTGAAATAGCAAATCAATGGATAGCACATAGTGTATTTTATCGTTGTCATGCCTGTTCACATGAAGAATTTTTTGTTGTTTTATCACGTGAATGTATGCGTTTACATATATCATCAAAACATGGAAATATGGAAGAAAATTTTAAACAACGTATTTCAAATTTTCTTAATAATCAAGGACGAGCATTAAAAATTTTTCAACATTATCTTAAATGGCAACAACCATGGTCGGAAAAAGAAATCGATCAAATATTTCAGTTATCTAATAATAATAATCAAATAAATGGTATTAATATTATTAGATTATTTTTTTATTTTATAGTTTGAACTTTAATTTTCTTTTTTAGGTGCTCTATAGAATGGTATAAACCTTCTAACAATTGTTATATCATTGATCTGAATTATTATATTTGTTAGTGCAATTTCTCTCATTCCTATTTTTGCTTGCGATTTGTTTTCTTTTTTCATACAGTTTCGTCTATTTCATTGATTCTTCCATATAGATATATGTTATTGAAAATAAAATTTCAATTCCGTCGACTACATATGTTTGTTTTCAATTGGTACTTCGAATAGATTAGCACAGATAATCATTAATGCTCTAGAATAATAATAGTAAAATAACTATACTCAATTCGAGCCTTTTTAATGAGTATACATCAAAGCAGACTATTTTCTTGTAACGATTATTTTGTATTTATCTTTGAAATTTTCTCTATTGTATAAGTTTGAGAAAATAAATCTTTACCTGAGAATATCTTTTTGTTGATGAGGTTTAAGTCGACGTCTAATACGAGCCCATGCATTAATTGTTGTTTGATCTTCCCGCATGACATCTAACCATGATGGTTCTGTTGTAATTGTATCGTTTGTATTATTTAATTGTGTTGATGTTCCAGTATTTATTTTTGTTGGATAGATTTGAGTTTGTTGTTGATTATCAACCATTTTTCTTCGATTACTAGGTGACGATTGTGATAAATAATGTGAAGTAATTGATGAAGAACTAAGAGTATCGTCTTCAGATTGTTTTCTTTTACTATTATGTGATTTTTTTGTATAATGTTTAGATATCGATGAATGTTGATGATTAGTTTTCGCTTTGGATTTATGCTGATAAGTATCATTTGAATAAGACGAAGATCTAAAATAAATTTTTTAAAAAGTGTCGTTTTTCTCTTATGTGTATATATATACGTATCATCCAATCGATTATTATTTCGAGCTTCTTCTTTTTCAATAGGAAGATTATGATTTTCATTCGATGTTGTTAATTTTACATTAGATTCAATTTGTGTAAGAAGTGTAACAAGTGAACGTAAAGTTTGCTCATTATCTTCGAATTGTTTTTTAATTTTAGATTTCGATGGAAGAATAGATTTTTTTGATGTACGATTTGTTTGTTTTATTTTATTTTGATTACTGTTAGCTCTATGATCACCAAAAATAGTATCAGCAATACGTGTCAGTAATGTTTTAGATTTTTCATTGATACGTGAATAACAAGGACCACGTTTTTTAGTTATTTTCGTATTATTATGATTTTTTAAATGAGATATTTTTGTTTGTTTACATTGTTTTTCTTGAATTAAATCATTATTTACTAATTCATTTTGAGACGAAGAAGAATGTAATTGAGAAATTGCAGTCGTTGTTGTAGATTTAATTATATTTTGATTAGTTCTTATCGATGAAGAATCCATTGAATCTTCATCAAGTTGTTCATCGTTAAGTGAAATGATTGAATTTGTTTTATGTAATAAGTGTTCATTAGATATTGATTGATTTGTATTAGAATAAAACTGAGGTAAACATGAACGAAATACTGTTGTCATTAGAGGAAAAATAAGAGTTTTTTTTTGTTTTAATGAATTTCTATATTAATGAAAATAGTTTATACTTAGATACAAAACGCGCTTTAATAAAATTTCAACTTTTTTTATTCTTATTCTAGACAAATGCTATGAATCTCTATCCAGATCTGGGTATGGGTCTTCGACCCAATCATTCGTCATCAATACCTAGCTTAAACTTGAGTTCACCGACGAATTCTCAACGACCTAATCTTCCATCGTATGTTAATGAAGAACTGTTACGTTCATCTTCATCCGAGAATTCATTCGTGAATGCCATTAGTAATGGTACTCTATTATCACCAGCACGACAAAAACTTTCATTACCATCATTTCTACCGAGTCCAAGTCGTTTTATACAACAATTACCAGCTTCACCAGCTAGTCTTTTGTTAAGTCCACTACTTAAAAAGAGTGATACTGAAAAATCATTAGCTTCATCATCAAGTTTATTAAATAATGATGATGAAACAAATTTAATTGAACATATTGATCATTATTTTACTAGACGTCGACAATATTTACAACATAATATTGATGTATCACTTAACATTAGTAAATGGGTACTCGAAAATATTGTTTTCTATTCAGTTGAAACACTAAGGTATAAATTAATCATTTGATAAACTCCTCCGAAGCATATTTCATTGTATTTTACTTTCTAGACGTCAAGCTCAAATTCAAAGTGAATCATCACGTTCGTATCTAACGCCATTATCTGCAATTCGAATGATTTATACAATGAAATATCAACAAGGAAGTGGTGTATTATGGAAAGGATGTTTTAGTTCACTTATATTAACAACAGCTGAAACAATTACAGATAATTTAATTGATGAAATCGCTCCATTCAATGATCCATCATTAAGAATTAAACATATTAGTTTAAAAACAATTAGTTCATTTCTACTTATTCCGATGTATTCAGTTCATCTTCTTCGATCTATTCAATCTGATTTAACAATTGTTAATCATTGGTCACCATTAACAATTTTTATTGAACCATTTCAACGTTTACTTGGAATAAAAACTGGTTTTTATGCACGTGCATTACCATTATGGTATCTTATATCATTAAGTTTACCATATTTTGTTGGACGACATGCATTACAATACTTTTTAAATCAACATTTTTTTAGAATAAGAGAAGAACATTTTCATAGAAAAGAACAATCAACAAATCCAGATAGAAATCAGTTCGAAACAATTGATGATATTGAATGTCGACTTATTGATACAATTCCAAATCTAGTCAATCAATCATTTTTACGTATAGAAGCAAATATATTTTCTGTATTTCTATCAAGTTTTCTACTTTATCCATATGAAACTATACTCAATCGTTTATTTGTACAAGGTACACGAACAATTGTTGATAATCTGGATAAAACTGGTGTTGGATGTGTACCAATAAATACACGTTATGAAGGAGTTTTTGATTGTTGTCGAACAATTATTGAAACAGAGGGAAGTTGGGGACGTGGATTTTTTAAAGGTATTGGATTTTTAATACTTAAATTTGGTTTAATCTACGCAAGTGCACATTGTTTAAAAATTGTTATTGAACGATTAGCAATTATTTATACGCAAAATACAAGTGAATTAGGTAAATTTCATCATTATATTATTTCAAAACAAGATCAAGAGTCGCAATCAAATCAATATGAATCCAACTAAAAAACAACAATAACAGCAAAAGCAGTAACTCAATAGAATCTCTTTCTCTTTTTTTTTAATCTATGTCGTTCTTGTGTGGTGATTCGTTTGAAACGATTTGTCATTTTTAATATCCCTGTTTGTATTTGTGTGTGTGTATACTTATGCAAAATTTTATATAGAAAATACATTGTAAAAAAATGAAATATCATTTTAAATAGAGCCGACAGTTATAATAGATCAATATAAGACGTTCGAAGAAAGAAACACTCAAGTTAACGAGATACTTATTGTAAAATCAGTATGCGATCATTTTTCCTCCTTCATATATCAGTTTAATAGAGGATATTTTTTATTAGAAATCTATTGATTGTTGCCGATTTTCTTTTGTGAATCAATATAGATGTAATCGTATTTTTGTATTCTATTTCGATTCCAATAAGTCGAACGCTATTCGGTTCGAATTATTATTTTTTTTGACGCTTCATACAACTATTTTTGTCGAATCCGAACAAGATGACATGAAGGAAGGAAACCTTCTAATTTTAGTAGTTTAAACGCCGTTAGAAAAGTTTTTAGTTAAATGTAAATGGTGCAATTGAAATTGAAGAGAAACAGTAAGTATAATATACCTCTAATAGAACACTACCGACACTTATAAATACTTTCCTTTTATAATATTTTTCAAAATATCATTAGATATTATACACTATTCTAGTTCTTTGATATATTTTTTAGTTATTTTGTGAGTTCATAACATAATATTCTGAAGGCAATATAATCATCAGCAACATTAAATATATATTTTATTCGAGGTAACGTTGTCAGTCGTAAACATCTATAAAAACTTAATTGAATAATTATAAATTTGTCCATTTAACGCTCAATTTAATATATTTTTATCTATTTTCAACTGCAGTAATTTAGAATCAAAGAGTACTTATTCATTAATGCAATAACAAAAACCTTGTAGAACAACAGAATTAGATAATTTATTAAAAATCAAGCTTTCATTTTTCTATATTCTAAAGAGAAATTTATACATGGAATGTTAATTCAAAACAAAAGAACAAGATGATTATATAATACACAAATCTATTAACATTATTGCTTTACATTATAATTTGTTTGCGTCAAATATTGATAATCTATCCAAGAAAATTGGGTTCATGGATTCCATTAAGAGTTATTTATGCTTCACATTCTTGTCAAAGAATCGGTTTCATTAGTCTTTACGTGCTACATGTAGTGAATGTTTGCGAATTTTTTTTTCTTCTTATTTTCCTTCAGTTGTATAACTGTTTATCAAGTAATTGTTATTCTGCAATAGCAATCATCATGACATTGTTGACAAAATGGGACACTCTTCCTATGATGTCTTTTGCACCAGAATTAATCTCATTTTGATGCTTCAAATCGAATGCGTATTGAAGTTTATTGATGAATAGTAATCATACAAATTGTTTAATTTTAGAGAATTTGTAAACATATATAGATAAAGTTAACTTAACTTTTGGTTAGATATTGAATATCATCTATTTGATGTTTTCATAAATAATTATATACTTGAATAACTGAATTATCAATAAATAATATGTATGAATATCGAGAATAAAATGACATTATAGAATACTAATAACTAACGTCAAGTGATTATTAAAGAAAGACTTTCGGTACTTTTCAAAACTACAAAGTAGAATGCATATATCAAATCATGAATACCGCGACATTCATTTGCGAAATCAAAAATATTCTCCTATATTGTTTTTATCTATTAATTATCAAATAATCGAGAAATGAATCATAGCGTTTGACAAACTTACTATGAAAAAATCTATAAGTTAAAGTTTATTGACATTGTGAATAATAAATTAATAATTTTATCATCTATTTTGTTTTGTGAAAAGATATTTGATGAAAACATTCGTTATAAAAAATAAAATCTGAATTTATACGACTAAAACTATAACAGGAAGAAACTATAATTCTAAGAAAATTAATCTAAAATCAATTTGTAAAGTGGATCATCAATCAATTCCGAAGACTAATCAAATAAAAATTCAAATGAGATATTTCTTCTATCTTTACGCAACTGTCAATATTGTGCAAGGCGAAAAAAAAAATCAATTTTTGTTTTTTCTAGAATGTTCTTAAAGTATATGATTCAGGTTAATACAAAAAAAAAATAATGAAAAGTTTGTTTTAGTTCAAAATAAAAACAATTTTCAATTAAAAACATATAAATATATGCAAATTAATTTTTAATTTAATTTTAGAATAGAAAAGAAAAAGTTTCAATAAATGACTAAGTTTTTGTCCTTTTCTAACTCACGTGCAAATGGTGTTTCATCTCTTTTAATGGAACTATGTAAATAAATAAAAATCTCCGGAAAATGAAAATATATTTCAAAACAATAAAAAATATGACTTTTATTTTTTCTAAGATTTATTTTTCTTTCATTGATATGTAGATATACATATTTAATTTAATAATCATAACTTTTTCAATTTCTTCCTTCTCACAACAGAATGTGTTGTCGTTGATGTCATCATCATCATCATCATCAGCAACTTTTTTTCCTTCTCTTCGTCTTCTTCTTTTTTTTTACATTATTATTATTATGTTTCCGATGTTAGCAGCAAGATAAAGAAATAATCGAATTAAGGAAAAAAATAATGATTCAACCGAATCAAGTGTGACAAACAAACGAAAATATTTATTGACATCATTATTACTAATAGCAATCGGGCATTTGTTTTTCTCTGTTATTATTCATTTGACAAGACTAGGAAAAATTATTTCCAGAATGTCTATCTCGGCAAGTTTTCTGGATGAACTCTAATGGTAGCATACACACGAATGCTTTCGTGATATAAATGTGTTTCGATTAAAAGAGACAAAGGCATATGAATATAGAAAAAAAATTTATTCTCGCACGAGTAAACATAATAGATAAAAAAAAGATGAACATAGACAAATTCATCCACCATAATAAATCGCATGAATTATATTTTAACTGTTTTATAATTCTATACAAAATAGAAATATATATATATATATCTATGAACATCCATTTTTCTTCTTCGTCTTCTTCTTCATCTTCTTATTTTCACACCAAGAACATTTTTTTAGAATGTTAATCTATATGGAATAGCTCATTTGGGTGTGGAACGTCTCTGCACAATCATCATTATCATCATCAGATGGATTCGAACACTGTAATTGGTGAGGATTTTCCGTTTCCTCTCGTCACTGTTTCCTTATTTTGAAGTTAGCTATGTCAATGAATAATAAGAAAGACATTTGCCTGAGTTTTGTATATATATATATATGTCTTGACTTTTTTGTCATGCGATCCAATGGTAATAGGTAAGAAGTAGTAGTCTTTGCTCTGATTGATCATTCTATGTAAAAAAAATCTTCTCCTGCTATCCCAATTAGCATGGTTGAGTATGACATGGTATAAGATCACTTTTACCAACAAAAAAAAAACAACAGAAAAAGAAAAAGCTCATTTCTCTTGTCTCATTTTCTTTTACTCGTATAAGAAACTCAATAATGAATATACAAAAGTTTTTATATTGATAATCAACAATGACTTTCTCGACTTTCAACTATTTATTCGACTGATTTTCTTTTTCTCAATACCAAGTGTGTATCCTTTCAGAGTTTTGAATTGTTATTCTTTGCCGTCCTCATAGATCGGCAATGGCGGAAATCTTGCACATTCAATTAAAAATTCCACTTCATGAATCAAAACGAGAAGAGAAAAGGAGAAAGAGTGGCAGCCGCACATTTATATATATATATATATATATACACATCATCAATTAACCATTTGCACCTACGTTTGCCGTCTTCATTGTCGTCGAACAAAGACAAACTCTCGGCCAGTTACTCTTCTTACTTTTTTCGAACTACAGTCACATCTAATCATTAGTTTTTATTATCTTCCTTTTTCTATTTTTTTATAATACTCGTTATATAGTTTTTGCAAATGACCCTTATTAGAGAGAGGTAGAGTGAGTGAGTGGATGAGTGAGTGAAAGAGAGAGAGAGAACATATAAAAGAAGAGTGTAATAACAAGGTTTGAAGTTGATGAGGATGCTCCTTCTTGTCGTAGTGCAAGAGAGCGTGTTACAAGCTATTATCGATCAAGAGTTGCTGCAGCAGCAGTCGTCCGGAAGTAGGATGAACATCACTATTATCTGCATGTGTTGTGATTATTTGTCGTCATGCCTCATCAACATTACAAACTCCGTTACAACTAGTACTTTAAAAGAAAATTATCATAGTTGTTTCGTTTCTCATATAAATTTAGTTGTTACTGTTTTTTGTTTGTTGTTGTTGTTAGATTATGCCTCGAGGGTCTTGTTTAACTGAATATTACTACGATTCACTCATTAGTCTGTTCTAAATCATTGGTACTCAGAGAAAAATTGTTGTCATTTTCAATCAAGGACATAAGTAATAGAAATTATTGTTGTTTTTGTAAAGAATTCAAATTAACGCCGAGAAACGAGAGAGCGAGAGAGAGAGAAAGAACGAGGTTATATTGAAATTCGATTTATTCGAACAACAGAGATCAAGAAATCAAATCGATCCAACATTGTGTATATGTGTGTGGGGGTGTTCATCGTCAAATCATTCACGCAAAGTTAGATTTGTTCTCTCTATCTCATGCATTTCTCAGTCGGCAAGAGACACACAGAGAGGGAGCGAGAGCAAGCGAATAATTTCATTTCCCATTTGACGATCTACACGGAGACTCTCATCTTCTTTTCTTCGTCGTCTTCTTTTTCCTTCTAGTTTTCTTCTCTTTTTTCTTCATTGCTCGATCCACCAAAGCGATTAATGTCATCATCGCACGATCAACCATTTCTAATCAGGATTTAAGCGAATGACGAAAATCTCTCTCTCTCTGTCTGTCTATCTATCTGACGTTCTTTTTTTTGCCATTCTATTCGTCGTATTCAGTTGAGATTTACTATGAACGCAAGATCAAATTGAGAAATATAATTCGGATCTGTTCGTTACTTGTTCATGAACGTGTTCATGCATAAAATGGTTTGAGCGAGATAAAAACGGAGATAGAAGGAAACACTCGTCATTATCATACGCTAACCGAATCGATTCGGTAGCGGAATAGGAACATCGCTCACTAAATTATGACAATTGTACATCATCATCATTGTCGTTTCGTGCTCGTGCCGGCATTCCTATCGTATAATAGGATTAGGTGGTCAGACTGCCGAGATGCATATATGTAGAAGCGAGGGTTTTAACCCCGGAGCGTATTGAATATAGGATGAATAAGAAAAAAACAGAGATGATGATAAAACCCTAGCAATTGAATAGTATGATAGATCATCTTGAATTTATTTTCATAGATCTTTTTCTTTTATATTTCTAATCATTTATGTAAGCAACATATGTTCATTACACTTAAGATATTCAATGAACACTTGAACTCCCTTTTTTTTTCCTTATATTTCTTCTTCTTCTTCTTTTTCTTCTGTATTTTATTTAAATATAAATAAAAATAGTTTAATTGAGAAAAAAAAATACTATAATATCTGTATATTCATAGATTTTCCGATGAATATAATTATAATATTTTAAATTGAAACATCGAAAAAAAAAATATATATATATATATACGATGGAGGCCATATTAAATATGCTTCAACAACGAATAACCGATGCATGGGAAACCTTACAAGAGATTATCAATGTTCCCAAAAGGCAAAGACGGCTTATTATGGTTATTGTATGTATTGCTTTATTACTTGATAATATGCTCTATATGGTTATTGTAAGTATAAATAATTTTTTAAGCTTTTTGTTTTTCGAAAAACAAAACACTATACTTTTAGGTACCTATTATTCCGGATTATTTACAAAGTATAGGAGCATGGGGAAAAAGTAGTAATGTATCAAAACCAGTTGCATCAAATGGAAAAGTAACAACCGTAACGAATGATGATGATGATAGTGCTGAAGATGTTGCTGTTGGAACATTATTTGGTTCAAAAGCAATAATTCAACTATTAATTAATCCATTTAGTGGTGCATTAATAGATCGTATTGGTTATGATATTCCAATGTGTATTGGACTTTGTGTTATTTTTTTATCAACAACAACATTTGCATTTGGTCGATCATACAGTGTTTTATTCATCGCACGAAGTTTACAAGGTGTTGGTTCAGCTTTTGCAGATACATCTGGTTTAGGTACATTGAAGGAAAAAAAGAGAGTTAAATATGTAAATTTATTTGTTTTTATTTTAGCTATGATTGCTGATCGATATCAAGATGAAGGTAGTCGTAGTCGACAATTAGGTATTGCTTTAGCATTTATTTCATTTGGATCTCTTGTTGCACCACCATTTGGCGGTTAGTACTGAAATATATATATTAGAAAATATTGATTATTTATTTCATTTTTAAGGTATTCTATATGAATTTTTTGGTAAACGTGTACCATTTATTACATTGGCTATGATTGCTTTGCTTGATGGTGTTCTATTGTTTGTTGTAATGCGGCCAACACGACTGCGTCAAGCATTTGATTTTTCAAATCATGCACATCCAGACAAACCAAAAGGAACACCTATATGGCGTTTACTAATGGATCCATATATTGCTGTATGTGCTGGAGCTTTAGCTATGGTAAGAAAAAAGAAAGAAAGAAAGAAAATAGTTTTTTTTTATGAAATTCTTCTTATAAAGGCTAATGTTGGTTTGGCTTTTCTTGAACCAACAATATCAATCTGGATGCGTGATCGAATGCAAGCAACTGAAATGCAAATGGGCTTGATATGGTTACCAGGTTTTATTCCACATGTTTCTGGAGTTTATCTTACTGTTAAATTAAATGAACGTTATCCCAAATATCAATGGTTATTAGCTGCTATTGGGCTTGCACTTCAAGGTTTTATGTGTATTTTCATACCATTTTGTACAAATTTTGGTTCACTTATGATACCGATAAGTGGTATATGTTTTGGTATGTTTTTTATTGCATAACTTTTTTGTATAGTAGTTTTAATTTATTTTTATATTTATTAGGAAATGCTTTGGTAGATACAGCTTTGTTACCTACATTAGCTTATCTTGTTGATGTTCGTCATACATCTGTTTATGGGTATGTAAATTAATTAGTTGTCTTTTTATTTTCGAAAAAAAGAATTGACTTTATACTTTGTATATATATATATTTATAGATCAGTTTATGCTATCGCTGATATATCTTATTCACTTGCCTATGCGATGGGTCCGATTGTAGCTGGTTCAATAGTTTATGCGACAAATTTCCTTACATTAAATATTCTTATATTTGTCAGTAATATTGCTTATGCACCGGTTTTATATTTCCTAAGAAACTTTTATGCTTTTAAACCATTGGAAAATGACGAATTAAAATCATTTGCACATCAACCATTACAAAATGAACCTGACGAAGATAATTATTTAAGATCAATAGCTAATAATAATTATAATCAACAAAATGATACTAGTTCATCATCAAATGCTTGGCCACCATCAAACACAGGCATGGGTATGACAAGAGAAAATCAATATCCACAAATGAATATGGGTCAACAAGGCGCAGTACATTTTCAATCAAAATCAAGAAATATTGTTGATTATGATGATTTTTAAAGCAAAAAAAAACACATTCATACATACACATAGTCGATCCGGTGATGTATTTTTATTATTATTTTAGGAAAATTTTATTTTCTGTTTTGTTCTTTTCTTCCTTTTGTTTTCTAAAAGTTTGTCGTTCGTCCGTTGTTGTGAATGAGAGTTTGCCTTCTTCTATATTCTTTTTCTCATCCCTGCAACAATACATTTTATCATTCATGTAGTCTAGTATGATGATTTGTATGGAAAAAAAACCAATATATCATAATGCATATCAATTGAAATTATGTACAAAGACATTGTGCCTGTTTGTCTATGTTTGTGTTAATCTATATATTCAATTTTATTTTCTTTTATGCGAAGTTTGCCTTTTAAATAAATTCTATGTAGTTCAATGTCGTTATAGTCTACCACTCATAAATATATAATTTTTTTAGATATCAAGAAAAAGAAAAGAAAAGAGAGAAAGGAATGGTTGAAAATCTATCATCTCAATTACCAACATTAGACAAATATATTGGACGTATTAAACGGCAACAAACTGAAGACAAAGATTGTCTGAAATGGGATATTGAGGTGAGCCGTAGAGAACCCCTAATCTAAAAAAATACACATATATCAATATAATAATATATCATAGAAAGGTTTACCTCATCTTCCCGTACCGGATTTGGATGCAACCTTAACGAAATATCTTCGTTGTTTGGAACCAATTCAATCAGCAGATGAATTTGATCGAACAAAAAATTTAGTAGATCAATTTCGTTCAACAAAGGAAAATATTGGACATCGTTTGCAAGATATGCTGATTGAGCATGCAACAAAATCGGAGAATTATGTATGTAATAATAAATAATCAGAAAACAAATCGAAATAAAAATGTCCTTCAATAATAATAATAATCGTGTTCATTTTTAGGCAGTTGATTGGTGGTTAGAAGACATGTATCTTGCAAATCCTCTTTCATTGCCAATTAATTCTAATCCAGCATTTGTTCTTCCACAACAACACTTTACAAATACTGAAGATTATTTAAAGTAAATAATCGTATTTTAATTTTAAAATAAAAAGAAATCTTTTTTTTCTTTTCTTATAGATTTATTGCAAAATTAATATCAGGAATATTAGATTATAAAGTATTAATTGATGCGTAAGTTAGAAATAATACTTTAATATTTATTCAAAATTTTAAAAAAATTATTTTTTTATTTTTAGACGAGCTTTACCTATAGATCGAGCAACAAGCCGTGAAAAAGGTCAACCATTTTGTATGGAACAATATTATCGTCTATTTTCTTGTTATCGTATGCCCGATATAAATCAAGATCGTCTTATACAAATACGTAATAGTAAAGTGGTACATCATCAAGTTGAGCATGTTATTGTTGCCTATCGAAATCAATTTTTTGTATTAAATGTTGTCATTAATTTTACACGATTAGATGAAGATGATATTTATACATTATTAAAACGAATTGTTCAAATGGCTGATGATGATCCTTGGACAACTGATGAAGTTGGTATTTATACATCATTACCTCGACGTAAATGGGCGAATATACGAGCAGAATTAATAAAAGGTAAAGAAAAATTCTTTGTGACAAAAAAATGAGAGTAAACATACTTCCAAAATTAATTTACAGTATAAATAAAAGAAATGTTCTATATTATTGTGCACTTGCTTTAATTAAGAAAACAAATTTTAAAATTTAATTTCAACCGATACTACACGTCATATATATATATATATGAACCTATTGCTCTTACAATGTTATTTAGAAAGTCTTTTAAAAGGCATGGACTGAATGACAGTCTTTATTATTCTTCATCAAATCTTCAATTGAGTAAATGAGAAGTTTTTTTTCCTAAAGTTATCTAATGAAGTAATTAAGAGTCTTAGGATATAAAATCATGCAACAAGTTGACTTAGTTCATATGGCGGATTCTATTCGTGTTTTGATCATATTCATTTAATCAAAAAAATTGTTTGAATTATCTTCAAAGGCCGTAATAAATCAAATTTAAGACATTAATTTCATTCATTTATAAACATGAATTCAAAGTAAATCGCACATATGTGTATAGATGATGTTTTAACGTTCATTCAAGTTTTTAATTGATCCGTAGATTTACTTCCATTTGAACAGAAAGTTGAAGGCTATCTATTTTTAACCCACTTCACATTCTTATCACATATAGATAATTATAGTTAATAGATAGAAAATAAAAATACTTCTTTGCAAGCTATAAAAGAAAGTTATTTATAAATACAAAAAATCTTCATGTTTTTCCAAGATAATAATAGTATCCTTGAATTTCCAAAATTAGATATCCTATTGAATTGGTTTTTTTTAGATGCATTGAATCGAGATTCACTTGATCTTATTGAACGATGTATTTTTATTGTATGCTTGGATCAATGTGATACAAATGATTTAGATGAAGATGATGAAACAGTTGATTTTAATAAGACAATGAAACGAAATTTTGTTTCATTAGGCGAACAAATTTTACATGGAGGAAAAAATATGCTTAATGCTTCAAACCGGTGGTATGATAAAACGATGCAATTTATAATTGGTACCGATGGTTTATTTGGTTTAAATTATGAACATTCACCAGCTGAAGCTGTAGCTGTTATTCAATTAATTGAACATCTCTTTAAATATATGTGAGTAGTGACCTATGAGGATCTTATTTGAGTTTTATTTTAATAAAATTTAGGGAAGAAAAAAGTCGCGAAAGATTTCGTCGTTCGAAATCACTTTGTGAACTTCCAATACCACATCGATTAAAATGGAATTTAAATAATCTCCTACGACAAAATCTTTCTTTTGCAAAAGAAAGTTTACAAGAGTAAAAATACATATATTTTTAAATATAACAATTAATTAATATATTCTTATTTTAGTGCAATTAATGAATTCGATTTATATGTTCTTAAATTTACTGATTATGGAAAAGAGTTTCCAAAGGAACATAATATGAGTCCTGATGCATTTATTCAGATGTGTCTTCAATTTACTTATTTTAAGTGTGTATATTTTTATGCAATAAAAAAGTAGAAATTTTTAATTTTTATTTAGAATGTATAATAAACTTGTGTCAACATATGAAAGTGCATCAACACGACGATTTCATTTTGGTCGAGTAGATAATATTCGAGCTAATACTCCTGAAGCATTAACATGGGCACAAGCAATGGTTGATGAAACAGGAGATATTTCAGCAGCTGAAAAATTACGTTTATTCCGACAAGCTATGCAAGCACAAACTGATCTTATGATTCAAGTAAAGAATTAGTTTATATGATTACATGATAATAAAGTTTTCTATCTGAATAAGAATAATACTCTTAGAATAAACTCAGAAATATTCATGTTATAGCTTAGATTTTTAATTGAATAACAGAATTAGTAGAACTATTTTAGATTAGTATATGAAACATGAAATGACAGATTTTATTATAAACTTAGTAATAGAAAATGTTGTCTTTGTCGAATTAGAAGTAAATTAATTCTATCGTGTTTTACATTATAATTCTCATGAGTCTTGCATTACAAATCTTCGCATGTATAGCCTTTTTTTTTTACATTCACACGATATTAATGTTATTGTAATAGTTTATTAATAACAGGAAAATATATACACAAATAAAAACAATATAACCTTCATTTAATCAATATATAGATTAATTATAGATCTAATATTTTCTAAATTATATAAGGACGGATATATTTTTTTAAATTCGTTCGTTGATAAGTTGATACTAAATTTTGATCATCATTCATATTGTCCAAAATTCATCGAAGAACTCAAATCATGAATTGAATATGAGCTCTATATTTAATATTATAGAATAAATCAAAAATAAATTGTCTGTATACATTTATTTTAAAAGACAATTGATATATAAACCATACGTTACACTATATCCAATTAGTCACTTGAGTACATACAGGCTTTGAATACTATCTTTTTTCATACATATCTTGAGATCTTATCTATGTTATTAATAATTTTTTTCTCGAAACTAAAATATATATATATATCATACATTTTTTTTTCTAGAATATTCTCGGTGACGGCATGGATTGCCACAGTAAGTCTAATCATATATAAATTTTGATTCTTTTTTTTTATGAAATTATATATTTGTTTTTCAGTGCTTGCTCTTAAACAAGTGGCACGTGATAATAATCTTCCAATGCCAGATTTATTTCTTGATCCTGGTTATGCATTAAGTAATCATTTTAGTTTATCAACAAGTCAAGTAACAACAAATATCAATGATTCATTTATATGTTATGGTGCAGTTGTACCTGATGGTTACGGTTGTTCATACAATGTTCGTTCCGATTATATTCTATTTTGTATTTCATCATTTAAAAATTGTTCAACAACAAATTCTCGAGAATTTGCTGATTCATTAACAGATACACTCTATGAACTTCGTGATCTATGTACACTTGTACAACGACAACAACAAACAATAGCATTACGACGACCTTCATATGCTGCTCGACAATCTATTTCATCTGCCTCAATAGAATTAAATGAATACATTAATAATAATAATAATAGCAATAATGAAAACTAATAAAAAAAGAAACGAAACTATCACAATATGCATTGTCTTTTTAACGTATTTAAGATTTACGTGCAAGAAAAAAGAAATAAGGTGTGAAGATGCCACTTTTACCACCGCGTGTTAAACCTACAGCTGCTTTTTCGAGAATTTCAAGTGTTCCAATAGTACCCTCAGCAGCTAATTTAGATTTTTCCATAGCCCAAACCATATTACGTGTTACCCATCGACCAAGTGTAGTTGTACGAAAACTTGCTAATGAAAAGTATGAATCACCACCTATAAATGGTTGATACCAAGGAATATCACCTTCAGGTATTATACGACTTTCTTCAATTGTAAAACCAACTGATTTTAAATCATCAACTAATTCATCTGTTGATTTTAAATCAGGTAACCCATCACCTTCTTCAATCAAACGTTTTGTTTCAAGATGTTCGGAATTTTGTTTATCATATTTATCAGTCATACACCAATCATAACCAATAAATGAACCACCTGGTTTAAGTACTCGATTAACTTCAGCAAAACATTTAGCCTAATGAAGTCATAAAAAAAAGATATAATTCATTTTTTTTTAAAAATAAATAATATAATAAAAATACCTTCTCTGGTGCATGGCATGCCGCTTCAATAACATAAACATGATCGAAAGTATTATCTTCAAATGGTAATTGCATAAAATCACCTTGAATAAACTGACAATTAGCGGGCACACCTAAAATAAATTTAAAAAATTTTCTTCTTACAAAAGAAAAATATGATATTCTTACCGATAGCTTTAGCGCGTTGAATTTGATATGGACTAATTGTGACACCGGTGACGTGTGCTCCACTTAAGTATGCAATACGTCTCAATGGTCCTCCAACTCCACAACCTATGTCAAGTACTTTATCGCCAGGTTTAAGATTCATTCTTAATGCTAAATAAGATTCATGTCGTTGAATTGATTCTGACAATGTTTCACCACGAAATCGATTTGCAAAATGAAAACTTTGACCCCAACCATATTCATAAAAATCTGTTGATAAACTATAATAATTCGTTACCAATGTTTTATATTCTTCTTTTCGTTTATCGACAGATGCTGAATCTTGAAATAATTCATTATATGATGAAACTTCTTTTTTAACAGCTTCATGTGAACGTTGTATTACCGTTTTTTCTGTCATTGTTAATGTGAAACACTAGTTTATCTGTAGGTTTTATAGGTTTTATATGGCGTGATAGTCAGTAGATATCTCTCTCTTTAAATAGGTGTAAAAGTAGGTTATTTATTCAGGCAAAATTGTTGATTCGTTAGAGGACGCTCGAATCGATAAAGAATAAACAGTTGATTGTAGCTATGCGGAACGCATAAGTAAAGGAAAGGAAAGGAATGCATGACAACGAACTGAACACAAGATGGTGACAATTTTTCCGGAAAGAATGAATCACGTATCAGGATGTACTTAATAAATAGGAAAAAAAAACATTAATATGTCAGGATTTTTTTTAGCTGATTACTCTTTGAAATGTTTGTGTATGATATTTTACTAATAGAATATTGATGGTAACTTTCGTATATTAAAGGAAGTAAAAATGAGAAGAAAAAAAAAAGTTCGAGAGAAGGTGACAAAAATAAAAGACGACAATGTTTTTTTCTCTTCTGGCATAGTAAAACAAATAAAAGAATTTACTGAATCAGTAAATGTACTTTTTTTGTTTGATTTTAGTAGTGGTTAGAGTGTTAGAAATTTTGTTTTGTTATGCAAATAAATCATTTCATTCATTTTAAAGACAATTTTCTTTTGTATTATATAAAAAAGAAAAGCTTTTTCAATTTTTCATTTTATCGCCGCAGTGAATGAATTGATGTACATAGAATTAACCAGGTATGAATGTTTATATATAGATAATATTATAAAATCTTTATTCGAATACATATATTTATAATTAATATTAAGAATCATTTTATCATGAAAGAATAAAGTATATATATATACTTTGTCTCGTGTTTTATAATTAGATGAATAATTTTAGTTGTTATTGTAGAATTTGTTTAGACTGACGTTTTTATGGTTTCTTTCTACTTACTTTTCTTTTTCTTTTTTTTTTGTATATTAACGTTTACATAAAGAAATGAAAGGGTAATACAAATAACAACATACTGTTTTTTAAATTATGAGTACTATGTTTGATATTAATAGATGAAAACATTATGAAAAATTTTTCGTCGAGAATAAAAACAACAACAACAGTATAAATAATAATGAGAATTTAATCATTTTCATTTAAGTATATATTAAAATGAAAGATTATCCGACGACCTTCTCGGTTATTCTTTTCTATATGTATATGTGACATATACATTGATATTAAATGAATACTGACTGAGATTATGGACAGCATCGGTAGAGTTTGTCATCTTATTTTATAATAACCTTCGTATCGTTCATCAGTATTCATCTTATTATTATATATTTTCTTCTCATATATCACAATCTTTTAAACACATTAAGATGAATATATGACAAAAAAATGCATAGGGCACGTTAAGATCTAATTTCAAAATGTAATTTTCAATGTTTTAATACAAACTTTTTTTAGTTGTCATTTCTTTCAGATTTAAGATGTAAGTAAGTTGACAAATAATCTTTCATTTTTCTTTCTTTCTTTGTACGATTATTATATTCATACTCTCGAACATACTTCTTTTTGATTGACTAACTACAAACAAATGTCCCGTGCCATTGAGACTATCGAACACTTATTCTTATGAGTGTGTTGAGAGATCACTTTTTCTTTTAATATTTTTCATTGAGACGAATAATAATAAGATGTGTGTAAGGAGAACTTTTTTTTTTTTAAAGAAGTAACAAAGAAAAAGAAAAGCCCTTAAGTCATTAACAGCTTTCACATATGCATCAAGGTCACTGTCTCATAATAAAAGTTTAAAGATCTTACAAGATCATGAAAAATTTCAACAAACTTCTAAAAGTTTATTTGATTTCTTTTTTCTGTCATAATACTATGCTCTATGACATTTACATCATATTTGAATATTTGATTTGTTATATGTATCCATCATATTTATTGTATTTTATACGATATTTTTAAGTATTCATATTTCATTTCACTATATTTTTGAAGTAGTTACTCAAAAATGTGTCTAATATTAGAATATAATATCAGATGTTTAGTTTTTTTTATATTACAGATGGAATGAGGGGTAGGCTGATAAATTGTTAGATCAATATTGGCCTTCTAGGTTTCTATAGAAGTTATCGTTTAGTGTTCATATTGGTAGAGAACAGAAAACATGTTGTCAGATTGACAAAACATGATTTTTCTCAGTTTTTTTTTTCTATTATTAATTGAAGAGAAAGTTGGTGAATCGATGTATAGGTGTACCTTATATTAAATACATATTATCGATATGAAAAACGAATTTATGTGTATTAGTAATGGTATGATTATTCATTGATACGTTATTCTTTATAATCGATGTAAAAACAAAAAAATAAATCTTTGTTTCTTTATGATTTTAGATTTACAAATAATTTTTTTATCTATTGGTATGATCGACAGTTGCAATGAGAGCACTATTTTTGCTCTATTATTTATTCGTTCAACTGACGTTTACTTACAGTATGTCAAAAAAGAAATATTAAAAAAAAAACACATTTATTTTCATATTTATTATAGGTCTTAATCAATATTTGGGTTGTTTTATTGATCAACTTGATAATCGTGATTTGCAAATATTTATCGGTGACTATGAACAATTAACTCCAGCACAATGTATTATTGCTTGTCGAGAGAGAAATTATGATTATGCAGGTATACAATATGGTAATGAATGTCGTTGTGGACAACAATATGGAAAATATGGTCGAGTATCAGAAGATGAATGCAATTATGCCTGTAAAACATCTGAAAAGTGTGGTGGTGACTATCGAAATAGTATTTATAGCGTAATTGAATCTGTTGATAGATCTAAAACAGGTATGTCTTTTTTTTATATTAGTTAAAGAATATATAATAAAAGTAAAAAACGGTACTATTTAGACGCGATATGTTTAAATACTGTTGTTGGTTATCAAGGTTGTTTTAGTGATGCAACATTAATTACTCTAACGGGTTTTGTGAATTCAATCGAAGAATGCGTTTCACGCTGTGCTATCAACTATAATTATGCAGGGATAGTGAATGGGTAAGTAAAGCTTATTATAATAAATAGAATTTAACTGAAATTTGTGTTATTCTATAATATAACAAAAATAACTATATTATATTTTGTTTATAGTAATTTATGTCATTGTGGTGATGATTTAAATGAACCATCTGTGAATACATTTCTATGCAATATTCCATGCAATGGCAGTCGAAATAATATGACGATTGATTGTTGTGGTGGTTTAGATGTACTCAGTGTCTATGATGTTAAAAGCTATCGTTAGTACAAATAAATGATAAATTTAGTATATCTTGTATTTTTTAGAATATCCTTCACCAGATGATCGATCTAAAATCAATGTTCGAGGTAAATATATTCATTTTTAGACAGTTAAATGTATAAAAATAGTTATATAGTTAGTCATAATTTAATTTTAAATATAGAAAATAGTTTTTTTAAAAATAATTCTCTCTTTTAATTAATTTATCTAGTGAAAAGAGCTGGTAAGAGATCTTGAAATTGTATTGCTTACAAAATGTTTTGATAAATATTAATTGTATTTTAAGTTTCATTTTATATAATGCTTATCTATATCTGTATATCTTTGATTTTGTCTACGTTTGTGTCTTCTTTATAAACATATTAACAAAAAAACTCTTTTTTAGTCGCTATAGGTTATATCAATTGATATAGCAATTAACCATTTATTTATTCATTTATAATATCAATAACAATTTCCTGTCAAAAATATACATATATATTATGCTTCCTCTTTATTCTGCTATGCTCTCTCCTTCTGCTATGAAAACAAATACCTTATTGTACTCTATTTAACAAGAAAATATGGTTAATAGTAATTTCTGTGTATATAATATGACCAGATATTAGTCATAGTTAGTTTCTCTTGGTATTTAGATGGAGATCCAACGGCTATAACTCAAGAAACATCATCACATGCAAGTGTTATAACAACAGCAATAACATTATCTTTAAATGTTACCGATCATGCATCAACTACCAGTCATAATTTCAATCTATCCGATTCTAGTACAGCAAGTACATTAACTACTCCACATATTACAATTGATGCAAACTCAACAATCGGTTTACTATTAACATCAATACAATCATCAAATACAACTTCATCAGTAACATTATCCAATACTTCGTTCATTACCACTGTTCCCAATACTGATACATCAACAGTGCATCAAACAGATTCAACTCACTTAACTAATACAACAACTATTACTGTCGCGATAACGCAATCATCATCCCATATAGATACATTACCTACAACTATCAGTACAACAACATCAATTTCAACTACAATACTAACAGCACAATCTTCGCCACATACTGATGCAGCACAAACTAATATCATCACTATACCAATTTCATCATCATCACCACACGTAAGTACAAGAAGCAATATTGTTAAATTCATTCAACTTTAACATCCATATTAATAATTAAATCTCTATTCTAGACAGATGCAACGACAACAGTCACAACTGGTATTTCTTCTTCAGCTGCTCATACGGATACCAGTCATATAATTGATATCATTACATCAAATACTATTCCTATCACACAATCTTCAACAGTTATCTTGAATACTCAATCATCTTCACATATAGGTGTATCACAAGATACGAGTACTAGCACATTTCTATCAACACACATTGACACGACAACAATAGCAAATACTGGAATAACAAATACTATGACTATATCAACTTCACCTACTATATCTACAAGCCAATCATCATCATTACATGCAGATACAAGTACTATTACATATACTACGCTACATATGGACACGACTCAAACAATGACGAACTCAGCTGTAAGTACAATTACTACGTTGCCGACTTCACTTTTAACAATTATAAGTTCATCATTATCGCACACTGACACATCAGTAACTAGTGTATTATCATCGTCTTTACATACCGATACAAGTCAAACACATACAGACACATCGTCCAGTACTATTACTGTGATATCCAGCTCACCTATCACTGCTACTAGTTCGTCAACAATACACACAGATACATC
>CAJNOI010000118.1:205916-247357 GCA_905250115.1 Adineta steineri
CAACGTCTAGTGTTGTTAGTAGTACGGAATCCTCAATAACTAGTTCAGTTGCTACATCAACAATAGCAAGTCAAACAACGACGATATTAAGTACGAGTAGTTCAACTGTAGCAGCTTCAGTAACAACAACTCAAACAGCTGCATCTACATTGATTACTACTAGTATAACGAACACAACAAGCGCAACCGTTGTTACTTCGTCAATATTGTCTAGTGCAAGTGTTACCGTATCTGCAACTAGTTCACTGACGACAACAACACCTTCTCAAACGTATTCAATATTTACAGGTCTTGTTTTTAACACTTATTTATAAATATTTTAGCTAACTAATATTAACTTTTCATTTTAGTATTCAAAGTATTTTCTCCAGCAGTCTTCAACCCAAATAACAGTACTCACGTAGCAGCAATTCAACAAGGTTTAGTTAAGGTTATTACAGTTGGCTTTAGTTGTTTGAATGATTCATCCAATCCACAATGTATATCATCACGACGAAGACGTCAAGCATGTCCAGCTTATAGTGTTAATATTATTCCACCGATAACACTGGTAAGTTAACAAAGATAGTACTGTATTGAATTGTTATACTGAATTTACTTTTCATATTAATACAGATATCAAATAATGGTGTTAATCCACAATTATATAGAGTAAATTATACTGTAAGTGATCTATGTACAGCCGGACTAATATCAGCGACTCAAGTCAAAGAAGCTACCGACAAAGTACCAACGGATCAAAAAGTTGCTTTATTGGGTTATACAGTTGATGGTGATTTGGTCCAGAGTTCATCTATCACAACGGAGCCTGCAGTTTCAGCACCTGATTCTAAATTATGGATTATTGGTGCTGTTCTTGGACCGATAGCATTTGTTTTATTACTTATTGGTATATGTTGCTTTCTTTATTTTAAATGTCGACCAAGAGGAAATAATCCAAGCACCGCTCAGGTACATTCATAAAATTAATTTAATAGTCTGTTTTGTTCAAACGCATCTTATTTGATTTTTCTAGGCTGTCTACAATGCTCCTAGAATGTCTCGAGTACAGGTAAATTATTTTATAGAATAAAAATAAAAGAATAATCTGTTTTTTGAATAGGATTATCAAACTATTCCAGCTGACAAAAAGAGAGATCAAGCTACACCTGCAAATAATTTTCGTGTATTAACTCAAAATGATGTTCACACCAGTAATACAGCATCAGCTCAACATTTTACACCTATAGAATTACAAAAACCTTTAAATAATCAACCACAATATCCGGCATCAGTTGAAATACCTATGCAAGAAATACGTCGTCAAAATGATGTTGAACGTTGGAGAAATAAACTTCGTTTACAAGAAAAATTTGAAGTAATTTATATACATTTGTTTTCATAGAGATAATCGAATAAAAAAAAATTAATTTTTGTTTTAGGAACGTTATGCAGATCCAATAACTGATCTTGATCGACTTCATAATTCATCAATGGAAAACAAAATAACACCACCTAGTAAGTAAAAATCATTTGTTTTATTAATAGAAATGAGACAAAATGTTAAACTTATTTTTTTCTTTAGATACAAATCGTTCTATGCCATTACAACATGATACTCGAGCATTCGAAGCGAACGTTTCAAATATGTTTATTCAACCAGTTAATGAAATGAATATGTATGGACAAACATTAGCTGCACGTCGTAGACCTTTAGCTTCAGAAATTGAAGAAGGACGAAATCAATTACATCGTCTATTAGATGAAGTACTTGATAAAACTGAACCAATTCAACCGATTCCACCATATAATCCTGATTCGGAAACTGAAAGACGAAAAAATCGTCGTCAACGACGTCGTGTTCATTCGACTACCTACGATCCAAGAAATTCTTCGATAGGTCCTGGTAATCTACATGGTCATCATATACCTGTCATACCTGAATTATCGGAACGTCCTGATCCATCTCTTTTACGTCATCATTATAGTCCATATGAAGCAGGTGATCGTGCTTATGAAATTGAACGTTATGCACCTGTTGCATTAAAACCTAAATATACGTCTGATGATACTGATATCAGACAACGTTATGGTCAATCATCTTATCGATCAAATCCACCTTTATTTTATGATGATTCAAGATTAACTGCTGGAAATGTCATATCACCTGATGTATATACTGTTCAAAATCATCAAACTCGTATGCGTCATAATCTACAACGTCAACATAGATTCAATGAAAATGAAGTTTATATTGATACCATACCAAAACAACGAGATGGACCACGTCTACTAGTACAAAATGCATGGTCAACAAGTGAAGAAGATAATAACAATGCATTTCAATTAAAACCATCAGATTTAAATAATGATGCACCAAAACGTAATGACTTTCATGATGAATATCTAATTGCTAAACAAAGTGTTGTGAATACAAAAAATTTAATATCATCAATACAAGATGAATTACAACAAATCGTTGGTGAACCACCATCTGACAATTATCATGCGTAAAATATATATATTTTTTTCATGTGTGATATAACTTTAATGTTAAGAATAATGCTTATTCATTGAAGTGAAAATAAAACAATATTTTTTTTTCTTCTTTTGTTTTCATTTATTTTGCTTTATTTTGCATATGTGAATGTTTGTTTGCTTTTTTTATAGGGGAAAATTTTATTTATTTACAACGAAATGTATTTTCTTTTTTCAATATAATTCAGCTGTCTTTGTGTTCGTATTGTTGTAAAAAAATAAATATTATTTACATGGTTTTTATTTGAAAATATTCTTCTTTTTATTTTATAGATTACTTTCGATTCCACTGTTAATACTCAAGTATAAATACAGTATCAATCGGAAGACATCGACATCGGTTTATTCGATGTAGTATTCAAATCTTGTTATGTTTAGAATAGAAACAATCATATCGAATAATGTTATTTCTTGATAATAAAATTTGTCTGAGATGTTTGTAAAACTCTTTATTAATTATGAAAATAAGATAAGATAACATTTTTTTCCTTTATTTAATAAATACAATGAATAACATTAAGGCTAAAAAGAAAAGAAAAATCTAGTTAAAGAATAAATCAATAAAATTATTTACCAAATTTCTCGCTTCATAATCAGTTATTGTTTGAAATTGTTCGAGACGTTTCTTTTTATATTCATCTGAACGTGGATCATTATTTATATTATAACATTTCTCTAATTTTTCCAATATTTGTTTAACTTCACTTTTTTTAAATTTCGTTGATGTATTAACAACATTTGCAATTACTAAACGAATAAAAACAAAACATTCTTGTCTTTCCGTTCATCTAAGTAAGATAAGAATAGAGCTATTTTATTTACATTTGATTGTTTCTTTTATTTTTTGCATTTGAATTGATTCTAAAGAACCATAGACATGTTTAAGAATATATTCATCAATATTAACTGCTGCTTTAACTGAAGCAAATACTAATGCCGTAAGAGCAATCTAGATAAAAATGAAGATTCGATTTGTTGTGGGTTTGTATTTAAAAATTTATATTTTACCTGTGATGGTGGAAAAAGAAAATAAACATCTGTTATTAGAGTTTTATCAAGAAATTCATAACCAGTTAAACGTAATCGATCGGCATCATTGACATTATCACGTAAATAATGAGTCTAGATGTAGAAGAAAAAGAATTGAATTATACAGAGACAAATTTTTGGTAAATAATGATAAAATCATCAAATTGTACCTTTAAATCAATAATAAGCCCTTCGAATGGTCTATGTGCAGTATGGATAACAAGTTGAAAATCAAGTTTTTCAATAAGTAATAATTCATATGATAAAACAATATCAGCTGTTTGATCAATATTCGTACTATTTTTAATATTTCCAAGGAAATCGATTATAGATATTCTTAATTCTTCTGTTTTACATGTTAAATACACACATATTAAACTAAATGGAAAAAAAAGAAATGAAAATTTTCTTTCAAAAATAAATTCTTTACTATATATCTCGTGGATGATAATCCATAACAGAATTATTTAAATAGAATCGTTTAAAATATTGCATACAAACAGCCTATAAAAACAAAAAAAAGTTTTTTTTCTAAACAGAAATTATCAAATATACAATAGCCATTTTAGTCATTGGTGGTTCAAATTTTTCACAAAAATCTTTTAATTGTAATTCATAATAACGTAAGACCATAGCTTCTTCATCAACCGTTAAACAATCTTTAGATTTCTAGTTTTAAAATAAAGAATTAATAGTTATATACATTATTTGTCTTCTTACTTGTTTTTGAATATAATCACCATTCGCTTTTGTACGTAATTCTTTTAATTGTTCGACAGTAAATAACCATTTATTATATTGTGTGCTTAAATGATACATCTAAAAAAATAAACGAGAATATGTAGTTAAAGTAGCATGACAAGCAGGTGTAATTGAAATGATTGTTGAAGAAGGATTTAAAAGATCAGAGATTTTATTAAGAGGCCAAAATTTAAGTTCAGTAGATTCAAATGCTTCGCTTTGTGTCTGAAGATTATAACGTTGTTGTAATTCTTGTGATGTCATTGATGTTCTAGAAGAAAATATATATGTCTTATGAGTTTCTTGTGGAAAAAATTAAGTCAATGAAATATATCCCTACCGAAGACAAGATTCAACAGAGGGTCGACCATATTGATTCAAATTTCGAGTAATAGCAAGAACATAAAAAGATGAATCAACAAGAAGACTATTTCGGTCAACATTTGTTTCATCAACACACTCAGCAATAGTTGATGAATGAATTTCTTCAATAATATCTTCTTGTGAATATGATTTTAAATTTCTAGAAAAAAAGAAAATAAACAGTTTTTTATAAAATTTATTTTTACTTTGGTTCAGCATGACCACCAGGTATATCATAGAGATTTGGTGAATCAACGCAATTAGAATTTCGTTTGATTAAAACAATAAAATCATCGGATGTTATCAGAATAGATCCAACACCAAGAGGATGTGATAAATGATCTTCTGTTATATGTTGACGAATTTCAGTAGGTAAACTTTGTTGTTGAGTACAAATAAATGATTTATAATCAGTTAAACCCAGATTAAGAACAAAATGAAATGAATTATCATCATCATTCATTTTTTTATCAATAGAATGTAAACGAAATTTCGATTCATTGTATAAAACACGTCCTGGTTTAACGACACTAAGTAATTGATTCCATCTCTCATCTAACTGCTTCTGAATATCATTTGGTAATGGTTTAGCATTATACAACTCAGTATTAAAATTAACTAAAAATTCATTGAATTTCAATGGTTTTTTTAAATTTAATAAATCGATCCAAGCAGATGACATTTTGTTTTATACTAAAAACAATGAATTCATTAAACACAATCAGAAGAAGAAGAAAAAACTTTGTAAATATAACTATCTTTTATTTAAAACAAAAACACAATCTATGGTCCTAAATAATGATCTTTCTTTTTTAATACTTCATATTTTTCCCAATATGAATTATATTGTTCAAATTCAGGTCTTAAAGTTGGATCAACTAAAAGTGGTTCACGTTTAGTAACAGCGACAGTTGGATATGATATTAAACCAGTCATTCGTGCTTGTCTTATTAATGTATGTAATTTATCATTTTGTTTTGGACATAAACCAGTTATTTCAGGAGGAAGGATTGTACCATCTTTTCGAATATATTGACGAAGTACAAGAATATCCTTTAAAAAAAAAACATTTCATCAAAATTATTTCATTATTAATTTTATTTTCATACTGTATGTTGAATATGAACAGATCGACGATCAAGTTTACACCAATTACAAACTTCTACTGGTCCAGATAGTTTTAAAATATTCTTATCATTATCATTAATATATTCTCCTTCGTACTAAAGAGAAAATATTAAATAACCAATATGATTTTATTCAAACTTACTGTTATCACATTGCCTTCAACTTTTTCCGTAACTAAAAAGAAATAACGAAAAAAAACTTTAGACTTGCATTTCATATCATAATATTATACAAAATTAAATCAATTATCAATTTTCTTTGATAATAGAATTATAATTCATGATAAAAGGCGTCTATTTTGGTAATAGTTTAGACTAAATCTAAATTGTATATGTTGTCTTCTGTTAAAATGAGTGTTCCTCTATTGTGCAAAAACTTGATATCAGAGCCTGGACGAGTACAAGTACAATTGTACTTAAGTACAGTGCGTTAAGTACGCATGCTAAGTACTTTTATTCTCGAGCATAATTCGATGTTAATATAATCTTAAATAACACTTAGATATAAAACAATAGCGTCAGCATAAAAATACTTATTTTTAAGGAAATGTTGAAGTACATTTTGTACTGATAGTACTGTACTTAAGTAAACTAGTACTCAGGTAACAATTTCTAAGTACTAGTACATTTACTTGTACTGAGGTTTTTAAGTACAAAGCACAGAAAGTACCAAGTATTTTACTAAGTATCCTGTCTCTGCTTTAATATTCTGTCATTTGTACAATTCAAAGAAGAACCTAGAAGTTTCATAGTTCTATCTTCTATTGAATAGATTTTGATTGTGTAAAATTTTCTTTATTACTGATTCCGGTTTTATTCTCTAGTCTATATACAGTATGAGATGATTAATTGTATTTCATTACTTTTTTTTAATCCTACGACTTGCGTCAAATGAAATAATCTTTTGGATGATGACAAGACATTTGTATTAATCAATCTAATTGTTGAAAATAACTTGAACATCTGGAAAAACAAAACAAAATGAATACTCTTAGCTAATCATTTCTTTCTATTATTTTTCATTTTATATAACACATATATATATGTATATTTGCCACATACAAGCAAAAGGAAAATATATCAAGATGCATAATAAATAAATAAAGACAAATAGGTACGCAAACAAAAATTTGTTCTTTGGATAATTAGAACATCGAATTAAGAAAATAAAAAGTTGTTTTGTTTAAAATTTCGGAATACAAAAAAAACGAAAGAAGAAGACTGTTCGTAAATATATAATCGCAAGCTACAACATCAAGATTATTTGAATCAATGAACAAAAATAAAATTTGTGGATATATATATATATATGAATGTATATGAGTGGTGAATGATTTGGGCTGAACAAACTATATAGATAAATAAAACAAACAAAAAAAAAGAATCAGTACATATTCAAGAAAAATAAAACCCAAAGCATTCTGCAATGATTATAAGTCGACAAAATAAGAATGAATGAATATAAAATATAAATTGTCATTTTCTCGTTTAATTGGAATTTAGAAAAAAAACACCTTGGAAATCTGATGATTTGCACATATCTATTGTTCATCCTCTTGTCTTAATTTCATTTCAAGATCACGAAGAAATTGTTTCGGAGTTGTTATATGATCACTGCCTAAATTATTAAAAACAATATCATTAAAATTGAGTTTTAAATTTTTTTCTACATACCGATAAATACTTCCCATTTCTTTAAATTACTTTGTGTTACTTCATAAGCACAACGAAGTTCATTGTAAGCAACACCACCAAGTATAAATACAATTAAACGTGGACCAGAATAAGTTGGCCCTTTTTTATTATTCATCCAACCACCAAATCCTCGAGAACTAAAATAAAAATGATTATTAAAAAAAATCCTCTGTAAAATCAATTCTTTTATGAATACCTTGTAGCAGAATAGGCAGCTGTAGGAGCTCTTTGTCCGCCGCCAATCGTAGGAAATTGTCTTGAATCAAGTTTATCATCAATAACATCCTTTAAATTAAAATATACATTAAAATAAATGTGGAAGCTTCGAATTTTATCCGAGAGTTATGTGTACTGCAAAAAGTGTATATGGATATCATAGAGAAATAACAGTATATTTGCAATAACTCAGGAATGGCCCGGCCAATTAGGCTCATCTTTGAACTTGACCGAGACTGAATTGTGTAGAAAGTTTCATCAAAATCTGCCTCCCCTATCGAAAGCTATCGTTTAAACGGCCGGATATACTGACCGATTCTAGTACTGTACTCACTTTTTGAGTACACAAAAACAGTCTAATATTTAAAAGTTAATATATTTTACCTCCATTATATCTTTTACATAAGGTGTCCATCTGGAATTTGTAAACACTTGTTCTGGACGTTCTTTTCTTGTTTGTGGAATATTTTTTCGTCGTCCAGCCTAAAATAGCAAGGTATATAAATATGATCATCCAGTCTATTTTTATCAATAATCAATCATAATTATAGATGAAATCATCAATCTATTTCTCTTTTTTAGTTCTTCTCGGCATCACTTATGCTCACGAACATATATAAATAAAGATTTAGAAAAAGGAGAAATCACACAGGAGTATTAAATGAAGAAGAGTAAAAATTAAAAATCATAGAAAAATATATAGATCTTACAAGAAAAAAGGAAAATATTCAAACTAAAAAATCACCCCAGTTGATTTTATAAATAATTCCGAAGCCACATGCAAAGCATTTTCTCTGCTTAAATCTGGTTAGAGTCTACTCCCATGCTGGATATTTTCGTTAGATAACTAAATATTAAAATCAATGACATACTCGATTTGGATCTTGTATAATTTGTAAATTTAAATATTGCATATTTGATATTATATTTTTCTTGTCGGTAGGAATTATTGCATGACTTAATAATTTGTCTAAATTCTCTTCCGTAATCCCTAAATATAAAAGTTATTTTAGTTTTTAATCAAATATATTGCAATTATAAAAGAATTAAAATCCAGTCCCAATCAGTAAAAATTAGTTGTGAAAAACAAAATATTAGCGAAAAAATTGACTTAGGTTTATTATACCGTATGTTTCAGGTGCTGTAGAACAATAAGCTGAAAATTTTTAAATAATAACTTCTTTCTCTTTATATTTTTTAGTGAAAATTACCATTTTTATGAAGAATATATAACATTATAATACGTAATTTATCTTCAATAGCAATAGCATTATCAAGTAATAATGGTACAATATTACGCATATGATCTTTGATGCGTTCACCTTCTGCATCCGTACCTATTGCTAAATTCTAAAATAAATAATAAAAAAAATGAGATAGACTTCTTTTTTAATTTTACATGTTATATGAAGTAAGACGATTCAAATTTAATACATGAAAATGAGTGCTTTTTGAATAATTAAAATAGTTCAAGGTTAACTAATGATAAATTTAGTTCTTTCATTAAAAACATTTTTGTAATATAGAAAAATGATGTTTTACTATGAATTTATTCCGCTAATCATAAAATATCTTTTTTAAATTACCTGTTCAACCGAACATAATTTTTCTCCGGATTCACGATTATATGCATTCATACATTGTTCAGCAATTATAAAATGAAGTGCATAAGCGTTTAGTTCTTTTTGATATTGCGGCATTTTTTTAATCATCAATCTATTTTAAACAAAAAACTATCAGATATGTTTTTACTTAGGAAAAAAGAAAAACATACGAAAGATCTTTCATTGTAGTACGTTCTTTTTGATCAGAATCTTTAACACGATTTTGTGTTGCAAAATCTTTGATTTTTTTTGTAATACTCCTTAAAAATAAAAATACCGAAAATGATCCAATAAAAAGAATTTTAAAGAAAACTAACGTTGTAACCGTAGCTATATGTTGATGACGAAGTTCAGTCCAAAGCTCATCATTTTCATCTAATATAACTTTTTGTTTTTGTCCTGAATTATTCTTTGGATCACTACCAGGTGTCTGAACGTCATACTCGAAAACATCATTATCAATTTTCAAGACATCATATGCCATTGCTTGAAATGTTAATTCATGAAGTAATGGTGATACAGCATCAAAACCACGATCTAATATTAATAATACTGATTTAGCTTTATCAGCGCTCTATAAATAAAATAAAAACAATAAAAAAAGTTTTATATTTTCCTTTCAATTAATTTACCTCGCCCATAGTTGAATCATCGGCTTTATATTGATTTAATTTTTGTTGAACTGCATTGGCAAATTCAAGTAATTTTTCATTCTCTCTAATAAAACAAAACAGTTTAAACGATTTGTTTGAAAATCGAATAAAATTATTTACGCTCGATATCGAATAATTGGATATTCTCCAAGTGTTGCACATAATGTAGCTATTTGTTCAGCAATAACATCGAGATGTGCAGCACGATATGGTGATGGTGTTGGATTAAATGCTATATAAAATGTGTCTGGTGAATCAAGTGTAAATACCTTTGAACATTAATTATAATATAAAATATTAAGTGAATAAAAAGTATTCTTTCTTACTTGTCGTTCATACGGTAAGAATGCGATATTAACTTCACGTAATGTTTTTATATGTTTTGCACATTTTGATTGAGTTAATCGTGTAAATAATTCGGAATTACATGCTAAAATTATATAGAAAAATTTACTCTTGGGAAATAAATCAAAAGGTGAACTTCCTCTTTTTTCCTAAATAAAATATTCTCAAGAGATTAAATCAACATTTCTGAATAAGAAAAACTAACATTTCCCTAAGATAAAACTAATGTTCAATCGAATTATTGTTAATTTACATTCATGTAAAAGACAATTGAATGAAAGCAATAGATCAATCATGTATGACACACATTGAATCAATGTCAAAAATCATTTTAATATTTGTCATCTATGTAAATATTCTGATAGATGATAAATCAACAGTAGAACAACAAAACCCTAAGAGATTTATATAGATATTTATTTAATATGTTGTTCAAACAATTCTTAAGACTAACTAAAAAATATTTGAATTCATACAAACCTTCAGTAAAAAATATATGTGCAGCTTTATATTTAGGTACTAATGCATGTGCTTTATCAAAATCGTTTATTAGTTCATTAATCGACTAAATAAATTTAAAATGAAAAAAACGATTTTTATATAGAAGAGAAACTACTTTTTCATTTGGCTGAATAAAATAGACAGCTTCAAGCATTGCTAACGGTTCACGTTTCTTCATAATATCTTCAACAACTGTAATAAAAGAAAATTAATTTATTTCAATTAATTAATTAGAAAATTTGTCATACTTGTAATTCCTTCCGACATAATATCATGCATTTTACATGATGCCGATATAATTCTTGTTGCTAAACGATCCATAACAAGAACTTTCCAATCATTTTTTTCTTTTTGTCGAACAGAATCACATCTTAACATTTCGGAAATTAATTCTAAAGAAAATAATATATTGATTAATCGAAAATCAAAGACTATTTTATTTGAATACTCATTCCGACGAGTTTTTGTAAATTGGATGCAGCCATTTTTTCAAAATAATTGATTGTTAATTCGGATAAAAAATAAACATGTAATAAAAAAAGCAAAGACGACTAAGGAATGAAATGATTATCGATCTATAAGAAAACACAATACCACGTCAATTTACTTATGAATCATATTATTTGTTCAATTAAATATAAGTAAAAATATGAGCTTCAGCGGAATCAACAAATCATTTTATTGAGGATTTGAGAATATCCTTATGATAGTTAATTTAACTTACAAATGCATTTGATTTCGACAAGAAATTTCTTATTGGTGAATTTCTAGAGCCAATAGTGAGGAGAGATTTCTTCTTTCGTTCGTTTGTCCCCCGTGAGTACTTTTCCGTTTATATTGTATTTCATAGTAAGTTGCCGTGAGAATTACGAAATCCTCAGTTTTTTTTAGCATCATGACTCATATGTAGAATAAGAAAAAAAATGATTTTTTTTTCTTTTCTTTTCTTTTCGTTTCTTCTCTTTAATGTAGATGAAGAATCAAAATTCGATTTCGAAACCTACTGTTATCATTAAACCACCACCATCTGTATCAGCAATACCATCAACAAAAAAAGACAAATTAACAATAGATAAAAAAATGGATTCTGAAACTACTCAACAACAACAGCAATCCAATGATGATGATGATACTGAACAAAGTACTGAATTGTCATTAAATATTAACGATATCCCAGCAGTAACAGCTGAGACTCCGTCGACGCCATTCACTGATAAGGTAAAGTACTAGACAGAAAAAAACTGATTAGAAAGCTTACTTCTAGTTAAGAGAATATTCTCTTTTATTAATTATTGAACAGAACAATTAATGAAACCATTCAACTGAATGAGATTGTTATTTCTTTTGTTTATGGTTGCTTAGATCAATAATATCTGTCTGCTACACCAAACATGACTTAAGGCTACATATCCATTAAATATTTTTATTTTCATAATATATGAAAACAAAATTTAACTGATTTTCTAAATATAAAAAAATACTCTACATATATATATGTACTATATGTCCTTGATGTTATATGTTTTCTTTAATCGTGAGAGATTGAGTCTATTTGTATATCTTTTGACAATTTCAAAATTATTTGAGTAAATATATATGAGAATGTAAACACAGCTGACTATTATGTTTTGTAGGAGGCAAAAGAACAAGAAATAATTATCTATGAATTCCATTTTCCTGTTGAATTATGTGGTCGTCTTATTGGTCGACAAGGTGTTCATGTTGATTATATACGACAAATGACTCAAGTTGATTTAGTTGTACGTGATGATGCTGTTTCTTTTGAAAAACAAGTTGTTGCTCTACATGGTTTGTAGAAATTTTCGTCTTTAGTAAATGTATTTTTTTTTTCAATAAAAAATATCAATATAGGCCGTCGTGTTGATGTTGAACAAGCAATTGAATTAATAGCTAAGCGTTTTCCGCCAGCACGTTATCCTCAAGTTGCTTTCAAACCAATTAATAAAAAGATTGTATTACGGCAACGTCCACCTGAACGTGTATCTATTCCTCAATCAATTGCTCAAGTACATATAATTGAAATCAATAAATGAAAAAATTAATTTCTCTATTTAGCTTCATTTACCTGATGGAATACCTGCAGAAGTTATTGTTACAAGTGTTGTTTCATGTAATCATATATTTGTTCAACAAATTCTACAACCATCATATGCTGAACTTGCTCGTCTTGATAATTCTATGTCAGTTTTCTACCATCATACTCAAATGACGCCGCCTTTACCTCGACCTATTCAACGTATATACAATTATTTTTTCAAATAATTTTAAGTACTTTGTTTCATTCTTTAGCCGGTGTCATATGTGCAGCACCGACACAAGCCGGCTGGTTTCGAGCATTAATCACAGTATATAACAGTAATGATGATATGACTATGATCAAATTTCTTGACTATGGAGGTTATCTTTATGTACATGCAAGTTCTCTACGTGTTCTTAGGTAAAATATTATATTCGCAATAACAAAATAAAAATATTTTTGTACTTGAATTATTTAGACAAGATTTTATGGTTATTCCATTTCAAGCAGTAGAAGTTTATCTTGATAATGTAGTCCCAGCTGATAGTAAGTATTGTTAATTGAAAATATTAAAAAAATAATGTACAGATCAATGATGAAGAAAAAGAGATAGATAGAATTTAGACATGATGACTAACCTTATAGATATCTGTTTTTTTTTAAATTTCCATTGTCATTTATTATTAATGGGCAAATGTACTTTTTTGCTTTTGCAGTATTATAAAAACAATAGTTTTAAAACTATAAAGCCCTTTTAATACAGTAATTTGAAGTTTATTTCAAGAAAAATGATGATTCACTACTGATAAATTTATCTATTCTTTAATTTCTTTTAGAGAAAAAAACTAAGCTCTAGTATACATATAGTCTCAATGCAAATCTACGCTATATCAAGTTTAGTTTTGTAATAACACTTATTCATGATTTATAGTTGAAGATATTACTGTTAAATTGTTAACTCATCAATCAACAAATTTTTTTTGTATAATCTTCTAATTATTAGTCTTTTCCAATAAGATAATATTTAAGTCTATAAATGTGCTTTCAAAATATAAAATTTCGAAAAACTATGAGCAATCTATAATTATATATTTTTTATTTTAAACATTTATTAAATAATTGTTGATGATGATTTGTTATTATCAATGACTCACCAGTAGAGAACTGATTTTTACTTATCTTAATTGCATTGCACAGCTACTCAGAAAAGTACAGTATGACTAATACATTAGAGTAGAAAATAGAGAGAATAATATTCAGAGTTAATGAAATCAGATGCAATGTTTCTATAATGAACCTCATTTGGTACATTCACTTTTATTCCCGATCATTGATACGTAATGTACCTTGCTATTGCAAAAGGATGAAATGAATGATTTAATCATTAATCATTACAGTCCATTATTTATAAAGAAATATAAAATTCTAAAAAAATAAAATATTTACTTTACTTTAGATCAAGAAGATTTTACGCCTGAATCAATTGAATTAGTTAAAACAACTATTCTTGGGTCTTGTTTCAAAGCAATGGTGACTGGATATCATTATGATAATACTCCATTTATTCAATTATCAAGACGCTTTGATTTTGTAAATATTAATATAAATATAATGCATTTATATTAAGATCTTTTTTGTTTAGCAACGTCTTGTAAATATTGATATACAAAAAATGATCAATAATCATCAACAAACATCACCTACAAGTGATTCAACATCACCAATAAATGTGAATAATACTTTAATTTCAACTATTCAACCGATGATCAATCAATTACAACAATCCGTATCGGATGTTTCAACATTATCTTCAACAACAAATTCGGACAGTTGAGTGTGTCTTTATATGTGTTTGTGTTATAATTCACCGGTTTTGTTCTCTCTCTTCGTAACGAAAAAAGAAAACAATACGTGATTATTGCGCGTGCTTTCTTCTTCTTCTTTTTTTTCCGTTATTGATGGCTTTTGCTCATTTTCTTTTTTTTTTGTTTATTGTTCTGGTTGTATTGAGGATGATGATGATGTGCACATCCTTCGTTTGTTTTTGCCCTCTGGCAAACTCTTTCATCTATATCTTCATTTTGTTCGGTTTGTTTTGTTATAACATAAAGTTGTGTGTCTTTGACTTCTTTTTTTAAACGTTTTTCTATTCTTTATTTCATTCAGCAAGATAACAAAACAATAGAGTTTTCATGATCTAGTAACACTAAGATGAAATACAATATAAGTAATAAAAGTTACTTCGATCGTGAGTAAAATATAATTTAAGTTTGATTTTGATTTTGATGATCTGGTTTTATTAGAATTAAGTACTGAGTAATAACCAGTTAGTCGATATGTTTTAATAACAATGGGTAACATTTTTATGTAATGAATAATATAAATAGCGGGAAAAGAAAATTTTCAGAATTACAAATTTTTTTAAAGTGAATCTTATCATTTTGAATTTATTAGATGAGAAAATTTTAAATTGTTTCAATTCATCTGAAAAAAACAGCATTAATAATCAATATTTTGATACGTCGTCATCTATCGTATCTTGTCACTTCGGAAAAATAATGGTGTAACACAATGATAAAAATTTCATAGTGTACTTCTTGCATTGGATTTAATAACATGTTCACCTTTGTATCCTTGAATAATGTCATAATTTTAAACAGAGTTCAAAAGAGTTTTCAAACGTTCCTTTCTCTGCTTAAAAGAAAGAAAATATATAGCCCTTTTCATGGAATATTCAATTCATTAGCAACAATAGCAAACACTTCAACTATCTTTTGTATCCTTCATTTATTACTAATCACTGTCTTTATTGATAACTATTGTTTTTCACAATGACATATTCAATAGTAAACGGACAACACAATAGCGTACAAATAATAACAAAAGGAAAGAATAATAAAGGAAAAAAAATCAAGAAAGATAGTAGATGTCTTTTAATTTTGAATGCTTGAATTATGCTTTTACTAACATTTGTATTCTGGCTATTTAAAATTTATAGTACCCCATGCATACGGTAACTCTGACGAATTCTCACAGTTGTAAAATCTAACTATACTGAACAAGTATCTGATGTTTCAAATGTTGGATATCTCCATCATATTTTATCAAGATTTCAAAAGAATATAAATTAATGAAAACATGACCTGATAAAGCATATTTAAGTAAAAATAATATAAAATGTGTTCATTTATTCACCACTAAATACAAAGTAAAAGTTTTGGCAATTCATATTTTTCTTACAATGACTTTGATATAATCAAATAACAATATATAAATTTGTCCGATTAGCTGAACTAATGATACACTAAGAACCAGAACTAGTGTACAAGTAGATCTAGCTTTCTCGTATGTCATCCTTATTTCTATGATAAAATTCTAGCATCTCGTCGAATTTGTATCACTTTATTATCTATAGTTCTCAGTATACGTATGGAGAACTTCAATGCAGACTTTCATTCTGTTCGATTTTTATTGAAAAAATGATCAAAATACAAAAGCAGGTACATTACAACAATTTGTTTTGATATCTGTTTTGATAAATTATTGTTGATAAAGTATTAAACCTTCAAGTTCACTGCAAGTAAAATATCCCCAAATTTTCACATTGCTTCCTTCGTGTTATAAAGATGATATTATCTATCGTTAGAGGAATCCTTGTTTTTGGTATGTATCATATCGTGATCTTTTTCATTATGTCTAGATGTCGATTAAGTTTTGAATTGTTGGAACATAAAACATGTTTCAAGAACTTAATATTGTTGTTTTGACATATCTAGAATATCTATGCGACTTGTATCGAATGGCTGATCCATAGTACATAGTTGAATGAGGAAAGTCATAAACCGTAAGCTTAGTTGTTACTTTCGTAATTCGTGTTCAATTCCTTTATATATATATAATCGGTACCGATTTCCGACCATTTACCTTAATTATACGTTCTGTAACTTGGTTAAACCATCTTCTTGTATTTTGTTGTTGGCTGTATGATCGAACGGCTTTTTAGTACAATTGGCCGTATTGTATTTATTCAGCACAATATGTTTTGAACTATTTGTTGTTTAAACTAGCCATGTTAAAGATGTTCTTATTATAATTTTTGAAGTTCAACAAAAGCAGAGTGGCCTTTTCTTTTATGAGCCATCACTATTAATATATTCATCAGTAAAGAAAACTGTTTATATGACTAAGTAATATCCTCTACACATGTGACAGAATGAAAATAATCTAACTGGACTGAAATAAAAGAGATATTATGTACATGTGTAGTAGCACTTTTTTTTCTTGCTTTTCTTGATAAATTTAGATAACCATTGTCAGTATATTTATTTCTTTTAATATTAATACACAACTGTTATTGCTTATATATTTCACTTCGATTTTGTTTTATACACTGCTAGTTAAACAAGTTTCTATTTTTCACACATATAGATTTAAAACGTGATGATAATTTGTTCTTAAAGGAAACAGTTCTATTTTTATTTCACATATTCGAACTAATGAAGCTCATTTGTGGCTATGGCGGAAATATTAAAAATTTCCACTCTATTTTAGCCAAATGAACTGTATTTTTATTCTTGAAAAACATGTTACTGAATTCTGGATGTTGTTTTGAAGTTACCATAAATAACTTTAAACGGGGAAGTTATTTATCAGAGTTTTAAGACAACATAATCACATTTTTATTTTCGACGTTGCTATGAATTAGCAAGTTTTGATAAAATCATCGAGTCTCATAGTTTAGGTTTATATCTATTTCAAATTATAGAGAAAGATGTTTTGTAGAATAATATATTCTAAATAAAATAAAATCTATTTTACTTAAATTTATCACTCACATTTAAAATCTTCTTTTGAAAGCTTACACAGGTAGTCAGTTCTCCGTCTGGATACCCATAGATAATATTCTTTTATACTTTTGTGACAATATATATCAGACTTATTCATCGATTTCTGTTATCGATATACGCATGAATGGCATGTATTTATCGTTTTTTCATTATTTAGTTTTACATTTACAAGTGTAAGTAGATCAGGTACTTGTAAAACTAAATACAACGTGTTTTACTACAAATAAGATACGTACAACCGTTCAAAATGAGTTAATATAGATTAAATTTTTACTAGATTGTCGAATAATTGAATAGTTTAGTTCGAGGCAAAACTAATTCTTAATCATGACTCGTAAGAGATCAAAACGTAAAACTAGTAAACAGAAAAACTAAATATTTTTCTAATATCTTAGAAAATGATCAACAGAATAAAATAGAAATATCATAAGAAGATTGTATGGAAAATATCAACAATTGTGTGTGATCAACGTCTTCACTCTGTACCCGTACATTGTCAAGATTGGCAATTTCGTTTAATTTTATTGTATTGTGAATTATAATAATGTACATCAAAAATTTTCAAAAGATTTTGAATGGTTTTGTATTTCAGTAATGATAAAATATTTACAAAAAGTGTCAGTTTCAGAAGATCTTATTTGACAGTGAGTGTATTTTGTATGTTAATGCATTCTATGACATTCAGAGTGTAGCATGTCACTGAATTAATCGAACGAATAGCCAACTTATCTATTATTTTGTCAATATTGGATCTTTTAAGTAAATATTTCTATGGTAGTATTGACATTGAATAAAATCAAACAAAAAGAAAGAGTAAACATTTCTAATTTTTTATATTTGTTTTTTTGCTTGTACTTTTTTCATTTTATTATAATTGCTAATGGTAATCCTATTTATCTGGTTCTATTGGCTTTTGTATTAATAAATATTTCTTAGATCTCAATTGTATACACAGATTTTCTCTCTTATATCCTTATGCGCACTTCATTTTTTTTTGGCTAATAGATACTTTCACTTATAGAATCAATAAATAATGTTTCTAAAGATATAAATCATAATCACTAGTTAGTGAAAATATCGTTAACTTAAATCTCATTACATTTAAATGACAACTTTTTCATTTGTATACTTAAAGATTTCTATAATTTTTGCCGCCAAGATAATAAACTACAAAAATTAGATCCATATACAATAAACTGCATGAATGTTGAGTGTTGTGCTAGTCAGTACTTTGAGCTAATATAGTACATGGCACAATGACATTGAGAAGTTCTGTTTGTAATGGAATAGGCTCGTTTTTTTGTGGCTGAATATTAATCAGATTGCATTTTTTCGTCGCTAGAACGTAAATAACATTTTGCGTGTTCTATGAACTTCTTTCACGTATCTTATTTTTTATCATACAAAAATAGAACAACATCAATTAATAAGAACAAACAACATTAATGAAAACAAATAAATTATACGTTAAAAATTTAACTGTTTTATGTACTTATAGAATACGTAAGTGCATTATTTCAAATAAAAATTCATTGTTTTTTTTGTTCGTTTATTTGTTAATGTCTGTATGTTAATTTTTTATTTTCTTTATTTGGATGTTGAGCAGTTGATTGTATGTTCATTAATAATTTAATTTTGAAAAAACAAAAAGAAACAAAACAAATGAATCTGTTATAGAATTTTCTCAAGAAAGCACCATGTTTCAAGAAAAAACGAAGAGAATAATAAATAAAGGTTTCTTGCTGTCATTTTTGAAAAATTGCAAATCTATGTTATATTGATATTTAATCACACAGTATTCTGTCGTTGAGGAGGACAAGTCACTGATATTGTAGGTAACGCTGGTCGAATTGCATTTAATTGTGTTTGAACATGAGTTTCTAAACGCTCCCATAAACGATTATTTTGTTCAGTAACAGCTGTAACCATTAAATTAGGTAGATTTTCAATTTGTGACTGAAACAGAAACATAATATATTTTATTGATATTTCGAATGAATAAAGATCTATCTCATATTAATTGAAATTAAAGATATCAATTGAATATGTATAAATGAATTAAAATCTCTAGAAATATATTTCTTATTCTGAAAATTCATTTATTTCAGTTAATAATAAGCATCAAACGATATTCTTAGATTTGTATTTTTATACAATTATTTCTATGAAAATCAAATATGATATTTAATTGCTAATGTCCTTCTGTGGAACGTCTTAATAGCTGTTATTTTTTATGAATACAATCGCTTCAGCTTAAGGTCAAAATCAATATATATATACAACTACAGACAAATCTAGCTAGACTTCATCTCTGCTCAGAATTGCAGATCGTCTGCTTCTGTTATTACAAACAAGTAATTATTTCATACCAAATAGATAAAGACAGAAGTTCTTGTAGTAATCAGCCCCACTCAATGGTATACAATAATAATGAAAAGGTATTGATGAATATTGTGTAAAAAGAAAACATTTTTAATAGCCTTCTATATTATATTTATTCTCAATTGTTACACTTCTATATAAAATAATTATATTACCTGTAAAGTCATAACTCTTGAATCTAAATCATGAAATTTTGTTTCAAGAACTGTTTGATTAGTTAACATTTGAGTTACAATATCATAAACTGATGATTGAAGCTAAAAAGAATTGTAATTTATTAAAAAAACGAGAACAAACCAATAAATATTTTCTTACTCGAGCAATATCTGATACCGCATTAACATTATCTGTTAATTTTCTTTGATCTAATTTAACTTTTCGAAGACTAAACATAATAAATAATCATTAATATGATCTTTAAAATTAAAAACAAAAACGTTTTTTTACCTATGAATTGCCTGAAGAAACTTTCTCTGATGTGTTCGTACTTTTGATGTATTGACAATTTTAACAAGTTTTGTATATTTATAAATTAACCATGTTTCACGTAAAACATTTGCTGCTGCATTTTTTAACTTTGTAAATAAATTATATTTTTTAATTCTATGAGAAATTATTTATGATTGTTTTTACTACATACTCGTTTTGTTAATTGTGTATCCATCATAAAATTATGAACATGTTTTTCAGCACGTGTTAATTCAAGTTTCCGTGCAAGAACAGCAACCATTGTTGCTGTACATGACACTCCCTAAAAACATCAAAATAGTTGTAATTAAAAAATTGAATTGAATTTTCTCTCTAAGGAAGATAATCAATGTCATTGTATGTCGATATGAATTTAGTTTTTTCTTTTTCCCATTGAGATTAGTAAATAAGACAAAATTTGATTATTGAATGATGTTCATATGAGAGATTCGTCATTCAACATGTTTCAAGGGAACAACAAATTGATTTCTACTAGTAAAAATCATCAGCTCATTTTTAATCTAATTAATGATAATTTTCTATGATTTACAATAGTTGTTACTACTTTCTAGCGATGCACGTATAGCCATATTCTATATTTCTAATATGTTTCAATGATTGTGAATATTACCAATTAGTCTATTCATTTTAGCGTACATTAAATACATAGATCTGTTTAGGATTTCCTCAAAATTGTCTTGGTATGTTAAGAGATTAATATAACTATTAATTTTACAATATACACGAATGTCTTATCCTTGAAATACGAACCGTTAAACCAGATACAACACAGATAGCTCGACCACAGTAAGTATTTGGTACAATATCTCCATAACCAATAGCTAAAAATGTCACAGCAATTAACCACATTGAATTAAGAAGATTTCCATGATGTTTTGGATCATGATTACTAAATAAAAGAAATTTATATATATAATGGAAATAAATCACTTCTATTTTTACCTTTCGCATGCTCTTAATATCCAACTAGCAATAATAAAAAGCGAAAGAATAAAAACGAGTAAAACTGTTCCAGGACATATAGTCATTAATGTTTTAACTACAAATCTTGTGTTAAATTTAATACGATTAAAAGCTCCAATACTTCTTGATGAAGCATCTAATATATAAATAAATAAATAAATAAACGTTTTTAAACGATATAAAACAAACCTGTAAATAATTTGCTATGTAAAAGCATAACACGACATATTAAATACAGTCGAAAGAACATGGGCAATGAAAGTAAAATATCTACATAAACACGAACTGTTTTTATTTGCGAATGATACTCAGCTTTGTTCGACATATGTGTTGTCCAATCAAATGCTATTGAACCAGGTATTGGATGAATTGCACAAACTAATATTTCAATATAGATTTAATTATTCACAATACTTAATTTTTACTTGATACTTCAGCACCAATTTGTAATAGACGTTGCCATGTCATTGCAATTCTCCAATCATCCAGACAATTGTCAATCATGAATAACTAATCAAATATAAATAAGAAATAATTCGTGAATACAATTCCGAAAAAGAAAATATTCATTTCTTTCTTTACTTTAACTTCAAGTGCATGATAGAAAACAATCATAGAAAGCAGGATCAATGTGGACAGAGTTATAAATGATTTGAGAAGCAATGAGCACCAGTTGTTCTAAAAATATAAATTATCAATTGTTTCATTTTGTTTTTGTTATATCAATTTCTTTGATTTTATCGAGAATATTTATTAATTTTTATTATAACTGTTATCTATTTTATCATTAGTAAATCTTCTTTTCTCTTATTTTGACATCATCAACATGGATACATGCACTTCAATCTTCTAACGAGATACGTTTGTCATATGAATGCGTATGACATTGACTGTCAAAAGAAAAACGAGTAAAGAAAAAAAGTGCGAATCAGTGAGCATGTCAAAGAAAATCCGGAAAAGAAAGACTAAAAAACACAGTCATAAAACATGAGTATTTTTTTTCTATTTTTGTTTGGATGTTTCATACATAATATATCATGAAAGTATCTAAGTTTGAATTATATACATTAACATATGTAAAAATCTTTCTTCTTTTTTTTTTATAACTTTTTAATCATGAAAGTCATGTCTGTAGAGCAAAACCATTATTAGGAAGAAGAAAAAGTATATATATATATATAACTTCTTCATCTGAGAAAGATAATTCAGGTGCAGAAAATGAATAACAGATGTAGAAATATATATTTATATGTATTGAAGAATGAGAGCGAGAATAAATACATTTTTCTCATTTCTATCTATAATTTTCAATGAAGATGAGAAAAAGAATTCAAGTGATCTTAAGAAGAATACTTGAATGTATTCACTAACGAACCACTTTTGTAATCTCTTTAATAAATACAATACAATACATCTCGTTCTCCGTAACATTTTTTCCTCTTCGATCATTACTCATGAGAAAAAGAATTTTTGCTTTAGATCGTTAGTTATTTTACCTTGTCATAAACTTTAGCCATTGTTAATTCTTGCTCAAGCACCATTAATAAAAGGCCAATCATGGCAAAAAATAGAGCGTAATCCGATGCTTTACGACGTTTTTCAAAAAGTAATTTTCGTCTTCCCAACCGATAACATTCTTTACGTGATGTTCGTTCAACACGTTTCGATTCACCTGAACGAGAATGTACGAGTGTTTGACGAGATGATGTTTCATCTGGATTATTATTTATATTATTTGTATGATGAGAATTTATTGATTGAGAAGGAACGTTAACAGCAATCGATGTTAAATCATTTGTATTATTTGCATTTATCGATGATGAAATGAGTAGTTTCTTATCAACATTTGAAGACGAAATATTTGATGTGAGTGGTTGCGATGTATTCGACATGAAATCACCGAGCAATGAACCGTCACATTCGCTTTGACGCGAACCTTGTCGTGTTAAACGATCAGGTCGTTGTAATTGGCGAAATGGAATAGCTAAAAATAAGAAGTAGTTGGAGGAAAAAAAAAGAAAAAAAAAGAAAGAGAAAAACTGACAAAGAACGCCGATCAATTATCCATTTTTTTGTGCTATCTTGTTCCCTCTTCGATTCTCTCTTCTTCGTTCTTCTTCCTCTCCCTCTCTCCCTCTGTCTCTATCTTTTTTTGGAAAGCTCAAAATATAAATATATATATATTACACTAATGATAATGAAATTCAGTTAGATATGTCGTTGACAATTAATTGACTAAAAACAACGCTGACAACATATTAGAAATAGAACTTGCTTTCCATCCCTTGAGAATGAAATTCAATCTTTTTGAAAGCTTTTCTATTATAAATAAGAATTGTTAGGTTGTCTTTTGTATTAATATATTAAAAAACTAATAGAAAAGAAAAATCTAGAAAATTAATATTTACCTCCGTTATATTTCATTGATTCAAGACCAATATCTACAATTGTATCTTCTTTTTTTCGTCTTGCATCACTTAATATTATTCTTCCGCTACTTGTTATACTTCCACCACCACCAGTACCGCCACCACTTCCATCTGTTTGAGTACCGATATCTTCATTACCTACTGTTCCATCACCTCGCCATCCATTATAATTTGTATCAGCCGAATGAGCACTTCCATGAGATTCAATTGATCGATTAAATGTTGGATGACCAATAAGAACTTTAGATGGAGTTGTAATTGATGTCATTTTTAGTAAATATATATATATATGTTTATAGATCCAGGCAGAAAAAAATTGCTTTAGAACAATGAGGGTAAATAACAATTGTTAGTTTTACAATCGGATGTTGACTCTTGCTGCATTATATACGGTTCAATAAAATAATCAAGTATATACAGATTTGTCTAAAAATAGATAGGGAAGTTTATACATTTTTTTTCTGTTAGCGATATATATAATATATATATTTCATATACATTTGTATAGATAAATTATATCTTATGACATATTATCAGTGTTGAAGATGCCAAAAAGAACAGCGATGAAATAGTAAATGATCGATCGACTGTAGCTGTCTGTCGAAAAACTAGTCAATAGATCTCTATTTAATGATATGAAAGCTGGTCTTATGGGTTCTACGTCAACTAATTTAGGAAATACTATATAGAAATCGACATGTCGTTTTTCTAACAACAACAAAAAAAAGAGCGAAGAAGAAGAAGTAGGCTAATTGAACGTTTGTCAAAGATTCTTAACAATCGGATTCCGGTGACATAACTATATGGAAAGCGAAGAATAAGTAAACGGGTCACATTCAATAGACTTGTATTTAAGAAAAAAAAATTTAATTAAAAACTCTCGCTTGTTCGGTCTTCCAATTCTAGTTTTTTTTCCGATGTACTCTGATAATTTTTTATGTAAATCTCATCAGAACGATAATATAGTGGCGAGAAGTGTCATCGATACTATGCACCATATTCGAATTATTATTCTTAATATTATAGCTTCCCTATTCTCATCGTCTAACTATTCTAGCTTTGTTTTTGTTTTCTATCTATATGTGTATGTTTGTCCAACTACATATGTAGATGATGCGTATAGCTCTAAGCAGCATGCTGTTGTCTTCAATACTAACAAGAACAACAGCAATAATAACAATAATAATAAACCTAGAAATTCGACAACCAATGTGACGACAATAGATCGATACTCGTTTAGTTATTTTCTTATCTACCATCTAGTTCTTTTTCGTCTTTTTTCATTGTATGTATCTTACAATGGATCACTAGATGATTGGATCAACTGCTTATGGAAAAAACGGAGAAGAATAGAGAGAGAGAGAGAAACTTCTTTTTTTCGTAATTTTTCTATCGTTTTCTATGTGTTTTGTCGCACATGATATTACTAGATAGCGTATAGAGAAAAAGATGTATATATATATATATATTTATATAAATATATATATATATATGTGTCTGTGTATGTGTATGGCATGCGGATGTTAATTGTTGCGCGGCTGTTACTGCATTTTGAAGATGAAGACAAACCGTGAATTATTATGGATGGTTTGGTGGTGAGACTCCGGAAAATGTCTCATTTGTCTCAACTAACTATCGAAGAAAAAACAGAAAAAAACCCGAGAAAGATCGATTTCTGAATACAAAGAAAAAGCAGAAAAGGCGATGAAAAAAAAAGAAAAGATTTGTATTTAGAAAAGAGGTGTTATAAGCAAATTAATTCTAAATAAATTCTAATATCTATGTCTTTAGAAAAGTCAGTAGATGTTTATTAACAAATGTTTTCTTAACAGTAAATACAGGGCGGAGATGAGTAGATGAATGTGAGAATGGCACATGCAACAGACATTCGATGCATCATGTAGATCATATTTTAGTCACATAAGAAGAGAACTCTGTTCATGTAATTCAGCCCTATTCCATCTCTCTATCATTTCCTTTTCATATTCTCGTCATTTTTCCCTAGCCAAAAATGATGCTAAATGCGCACGAGACTGAACAAATCGTGCAAGTATATTCTTGTGCACAAAACGAGTGTCTTATTGCATGTGGATGTTGTCATAAGAGCAAAGCAAGCATCGAAGAACAAGAAAAGACGATGAACTACAGACTTTTTGTAGTAGTTAACCATGTCAGATTAAACCGAGTGCACTATACTAACATACTATACTACTGCCTATTGTCGTCGTTGACAATGTAGCGAGTTCTCAATGATGAAAGAGGAGCATGCATTTGTCGACATTATTCAAGGGTACAACAAGAAAGGAAAGACATTATTCTATGTTGACAAATTATTTTTCAACTAGCTTTCAAACTACGAAATGACGTTCTTTAGTTGTATAACATGTATCACATATATATATATATATAGACATATATATATAAATATAGATATATAGACATTAAAAGTAAATAATTATTGATGATTATCTACGTAGCTTCTTACCAAGTTAAGTTGGAAACTCAAGCGTCTATATCGTGACAAAAGATCTATGAATAATTGAAGCGTGTGCAACTGTTGTTAGGGATCGAATAGAAGTGTAGAAACAACAGTAGTATTAGCAACTAATATTGTTATGAAAAATAAGAGACATCGCGGGCATTCTCGGTGGCAGTAAGGCCACCAAAGCGTACAACACCAAGAAAGAGACGTGACAAAATAATCAAACAGGTCGCTGACTATGTGGCTCTTCTTCTCTTTCTCTGCTTCTTCTTCAACTTCTGCATCGTCCTCATCATCATCTTCGTCGTCTTCTCCTTCTTCTTCTGCTGCTGCTGCTTCTTCTGCTTCTCCTCCTCCTTCTTCTTCGTCTCGTTATTCGAATGACAACAACAGCAACGACAATGCCGATGCATCTAATGAAATAGCAAATGCTAACATAGTAAAAAAAAAAAAGAGAAAAAACTTTCTTTCTGCCTTTAAACACATGCATATAACACAACATTTATAATGAACCATTAAAAAGAAAAAGTTATAGAGAAACAAAATAATGATATATGTGAATAGCTTATACAAATTATTAATAATTAATTCAAAACGATGCAGTAAAAAACTCTCCACTTTTTTCGAACCTCTAATTCTTAAATTTGACAATATCTCATAATTGAATTTTTCTATGTCTGACAGTTCGACGTCTAATTATCTATTTTAATATTTATTATATGAAATTGGCATTGATATATGCATCCCATTGCATTTATTTTTTATGGTATTCTTGTTCAGTTTAGTCTTGTTGTTTTCCAGTCGATCGATCAAAGAGTATGAGTTATAAATTATGACATACTGGAGCATTTGATGAAAATGAAAGAAAGAAAAAAAAATTGTTAGTCTAGAAATTTTACACTCGAGCAAATATCCGGGTTTTGATTAATCATTTAAATTAAAAAAAAAGTTTTTTTCTCGTACTATTATATAATTATTAACTTACAGCAAGTAATTGAGAAAATAAAATAAGAAAAAGGAAACTACTTGTTGCAAATATTTTCATATGATACTAATTGATCTTTATCTGTAAAAATGATTAAAGACAAATGGCTACTGACATATGTCAGTTTAATTGTCAGGGATCCCAAAAATAATTTTGTAACTAACTTACAGCTATTTGTTACGTTCTATTCATTATAATTCAATCACCATCTGCTCCACTGATTTTTTTCTCTTAGTTCTAAATGTATGTCTTTCTCTTTTTTCGCACTTTCCTGCTGTTTAACCAACACAATTAATCCAACATCAACGCAGCTAATATAATGTCATCACTAACTCAAGTTGTTTTTTATGCTTACGCCATTTGTCTATATCAACATCAGTTAACTAACGAGATCTCCGAGTTTCTCTTCAAGAAAAACAAAATTAGTTGTATATAGAATATATGTTATCAAAAAAAAATGTAACAATAGTCCCATGATAAAATGCGTCAATTAGTAAATCAGATTTAGCAAATATAATAAGCAATAAAATAAGATTTTTTATTTAATATTTATTTTCTCTTTACACAATTGAATTATATATTTGTGTAATATGAATTATCATTATAGTTTATTCATCTAATGCATCCATACTACTAGGAAAAAAACAAATATTGGTTAGAAATTAACTATAATATAGACATACTTTGTATCAATACTTCCAATAAGTGCTTTGATAAGATAATCTCCGTAAGTAAATTTCGTATTTGGTCCTCGCTTTTCTCTAACTTGAGCTAATTCGGAACGAAAGTCATCGACAACATCGACACGATCCATTGTACAATCCCAATTATTAAGATATTCAAGTGCTTCTAAATCATCAGTACATGCAATAAAAGTAACATATGTTGTAGGTGATCTTTCAGTACGCATTATCTTTTCTAGTTCATCTACATTTACTTCACCCTTTGGATCGGTGGGTACACTAAAGTAATAAAAATGAAAAAAACAACATTTCATAGTTTTCTATTTTTTTTCCTTTTTCTTCATTACCCATCTGTAACGATCAAAATAAGAACATTCCTATTAGCTGTATTATCCATATTTTTTTCTTTAAGTATTGCTCGTAAGGCGGGTACCATTGGCGTTAAACCATTAGGTGGTTTTTCAAATAATTCATGTACTTTTTTTGTATCAGTAACTTTCAACATGGGTTGTCGGCTAATATATAAATATACACATATATATATAAACTATTTTCTTGTTTAAACTGATGTATTTTACTTTAAAAAATAAACATCAACACCATTTGTATCAAATGCAGCATAAACATCAACTATAACATGTACGAGTTGTCGACATTCATCCCAACGATTTGTTGTTGTTCCATGAATAGGCGTATTCATAGAACCTGAATCATCACATAATATAACAAGATCATAATCTCCTAGAATTTGCATTCGACTCGCCAATTTAGGATTAATTTCATAATATTGTGAAAAACGTTCTATTAATTCTTTTCGACGAATATCATTAGCATTATCCTTAGTATTTACTGCTGACGTTTGAGGTGGTGCTGTTAATGTTTGTGGTGGTGTTGTTAACGTTTGTGGTGGTGTTATCGATGCTTCTGGTGCTCTTCTCGAGAGACTTACTCGATCAGGTATTTGTTCTTCTGCTGAATCTTCGTCACTCATTATATATTACGATAATAATCCTCGATCAATTATATGTGTTATCGATAAATAAGTGCGTACTTTATATTTTCTTCTACGTCTTTATAACTAGTCATGCACAAAAAATACCTAATGACGCCTTAAAATGCATTCAACTGTAACAGAAATATATATCGTATTAAATTACTTTTATCATAAAATCTTATATTGAATATTTATGGATATATTCTATCAATTGTTTATTTACAAGATTAGATAGACAACAAATATTGTAATATATTTTGTCTATTCAATAATTATTAGTTAAATTTAATATACAACACCAGTCGATGTTTAATTATCATTTTTTATTGCATTCTCATTAGTTTATTACGTTGGTATATCTTTTAAAATTGACCATTATTAACGTAATTTATTCAATTAACACTAAACCCAATATATGATAGACATCAAAGCAATAACAAGAAAATTATACATCGATTTCTCAGTAGAATATGTATCTTTTCATCTATGTTTTTCTATATGACATATGACTAGGGAATGTCAGCCATAACTGGCAGGTAATATATAGTTTATCAAGGCGAAATTTGTTTGTTTTCCAAATTTGTCATCTTAGATCAATCACTGATAAGCGCATGTGACATATCACATAAAACTTCCAAGGTTATATTGCCATCTAAAATATCGAAAATAGGATACTATTACGCTTTATTATTATAAAACAAGGATAGCCGATGGAAACAAATAGCTATTTTATTTTCTCGTTTGATAGTCTTTATTCTATTTATTTAATGTTTTTCTAAAATACTATCGTTCATTTCTTTTGTAGAACAAAAAAATAATGTGATGAAATCCTACTAATCTAAGTTCACATCTATTATTAAGCTGTATATGCAATTGTCTTCAATAATTCAATAAAATATTTATTCGCTCTTTAATAAATAAATCAAATGTGAAGTTTTATAAATGATTTTTCATTAATCAAATCTAATCGAATAGTCTACAGCATAAAATCAGAAATAATAAAGAAGTCATAGAATGAAAACATTTCTAACGAGCATTTCTTTCACATGAATATAAAATAATATATTTTTTTAAGTAATACATCAAATATCATTATAACATATCGATTAAATGTATGAGATGATAATTTTTTTGCGTGAATCAATGTGTAAATCTTACCCTAAAAACAAGATGAGTTGTTGCATTGATGTATTATATTACTCGAGACAAAATATTTGTTCTATTACAAGGGCAAATAGAAAATGTGCGAGACTAAGACCTTTTCAGATTTGATCTTGATGTTAATTGAGAGAAAATCTGTTCGAATTAATAGTAACAAAAGGTTTCCTACAATTATTTTGATTGGTATAATTTATAGCAAGCCATTAGCTATCCGAATCTTGATTTTCGAAAGCTTTTAAATGATCATACTGATTAATTCAACTTTGAAAGTCTTCAATGTCATAATACTTGCTAGTTTTATTGAATCAATACTATTTTCCATAAAATATGCATGTCTACTTTAATTTTCAGATAAATTTTGCTTCAATAAAAGCTTATCCCTAACAGAAAATCTAATAAACGACAACATAACCCTCATTTAAATCTTCATATATTTTAAAAGTTTTCGCTTGATTTATTAAATCAATCTAGATTATAAAAATTTCACACAAGATATATATTTTTACATAAAAATTTTTTTGTTCTTCTCTATTTACTTTTTTTTCTATTTAAATTAAAAAACTTAAAACATTTTATACAACTGAGCAACTAGCTGAAAAAAAACAAAATGTATATAAGGATGCGTATATATATATAAACAGAAAGAACAGAAAAAAAAGAACCATTGCTGATAATCAATACTTTTATAAGTAAAATCCCCCTTGAACTTTTGCATGATTATAAGTATACATAAATTTGTTCATAATATAAAATAAATCATTATTTAAAAATCATCATGAAATGGATCAGTTGATGGTGGCGGAAATGATCGATTTGTGCCAAATGTTAGAAAAAGTCGTCGTAAAAGTAGAAATGAGAGTATCATACAACAAAGAAATATAAACATGCTTAATAGATTATTATCTGATTCATTTTGACGTGGTAATGAGACATTTATTAATGGTCTTATTTCAGAATTTGGTATATTTGTTGGTGAAACATCTGGCCGTATTTCAGTGTTTGGCAGATTTGTTGGCGAAACATCTGGTCTTGCTTCTAATATTGGTTCTGATGATGATGATGATGATGGTTTTAATTCAACATCAGTTTTCTCCGAAGATGCTTCAGTTTTTGTTTCAGCTTTCTATAACGAAGAAGATATTTTATTCATGTTGTTCTTTGTTCAAAAATAAAATAAAAACTGCATACTTTAACAAGATTAATTTGATTGCCTAATTCTTTTGCTTCTTTTTGGGCATCGGCTGATTTTTCTGAGAGTGGTAATAATATTTCACTATTAGTTCTACCACATTGTGGACATTCATAGGACACAGATCTATTGAAAAAAAAATACAAGATATTAATTTTTACAGATCATCGATAGACTTTAAATTGATAATATCGATTATGAATCTCTTACATCAAATAGCATACAACTCTCAATATAATTAAATATTTTCTAACCTTTTAGCAAGTTTTTTACGTTCTTCTGGTGTATAATCAAGTGAACCTAAAGCACCTTCACCAGGTGTTTCCATAAAACCAATAATAGCTAATAAAGCTGTTCTTACACCCCATGTCGGTGTCCATGTTTCAGCATGATGACCAGATATTGATAAACAAATTTTTTCATTTATTCTAAAACGACCACTTTCCTAAATTAGAAAAATTCGTTATTAATATAATGCAAAAACTAAAAAACCAATAAACTTACTGTAAGTAATATAATCGATGGTGGTTTCATTGGATATTCAACCGGAAATAAAATTCGACCATGATAAATACCTTGTTCAAATTCGGTAGATATAGGACCACGAATTGTAAAATGCCATTCGAATAAATTATCCTATTTTATTATTAAAAAAAGAATAAAGAAAATTTATTTAATAATAAAAGTAAATAATCACTTCAATTGGTTGACAATAATAAAGTTCAGTTGGATCTTTCATTTCCATAGCTTCACGCATTAATCGTTTTACAGCTAAAAATTAAAGATTTTACTTTTAGACAAAAATCAGGAAATATCGAATAATTTACGTACAAGTACTTCGTGTATTATACAACGATGGTGGTGCATGATCAGGTGAACTGGACATTGATGCCATTGCCATGATTAATGTAAGTTTTTAAAGAAAAAATGAATCTAAAAGAAAAATAGATAAATAAGCATTTCTCAATTAATTCTATTACATTTAAAATACTTGACTATAGATAAAAATATTATAGTATTGACTTAAGCTGAAAAAAAAGGAAAGGATTTTATAGTTCTATATGACGTTATTAAAAGCAATTATTACAAAACTAAGAATGTGATTCAGAAAGAATGGAAGTATTTAAACTATCTCGTTTTAGTTTTGAATACATCTCGAACACGACATGGTAATAAGATAGGCAAGTTAATTTAACTGTTTCAAAATTTGATCGTACGATATTGATCTATTATTTATGAAAATATAAGACTTAACTAATTGTTATTCAAGTCATAGTTCGAATCAAAATAAATGTTTAGTTTCTTTTATCTCTGACTTGTTGAAGCTAATTATTCTCAATGGTAAAAATAAACGAATGGATAATGATGATAAGTTTTTTCTCAATGAGCAAGTAATAGTCGAATTAAATATTACTTTAAAATAGGCATGACTTTTATTCATTTACTACTCGAAATAAAGAAATAGATTAATAAACGAAATAACTGACGTGGTGACAGCTTGATCGTAGTCCACAATTTATTTTCTTCTATTTCAAATACCAATAAGAAATAAATTATATTCATAGATGTCATTCTATTACAACAACTGATATATGTTTTATCGATTGCTGTATTACATTCAATGATTTGTACATAAATGAACAGAAAATAAGAAACAATTAAACTATTTTGCTTTCAATATTTTCATCTTTATTATCCCTGATATTCAAAAATACCATTTTTCGACTTAAATAGTTGCAAATTAATAATCAATTTCAAAAGGAGAAAGCTATGTTTATATACAAAAAACGGCTAGTAAAAATGTGAACAGAAGTAATTCAGTCATAATGAACATAATTAATCAAATGTTTACTAACTAATCTTCTGTTTCCTGTTTCTTTTCACATTACTAACATGCAAGTATTTTCTCTTGTGGAAATAATAAAATGACTATCAACGAGACTTCGTATTTAAATATCTTTTGTTGACATTTTTACATCGAATATTAAGTTTGTATGAATACTTTCTATTTCAATTAATTATATCTACGCTTGCTCATATGTGGAATTTACGGAACTGGAAGTTATCTTTTAATTGTCATCACAATGCGTACATATCGTTTTTAATGCTATTATATGTCAGAATTACTTAAAATTTCCTTTTATCTCTTCATGCCATTTCTTATTTCGTTCAAGGACGTTATTCCCAAATCCTTCACAGTATAATGATAATAGAAATATTTATTAAAGATTTTGTTTTAATTATCGTTGTGGAAGATCGTATCAAGGACTCTTGGAGAAGAGTCAAACAACAAGAACAACTTCTTTTTGTAGTGTTCTTTTTTTTCTTGTGGCCTTTTCTTGTTCTGTTGCATACATACAACATAAGATTCATAAGAACGCAAACTAGAAGAAGAAAAAAGGAATCTTTTTTGCAATACTGGCAACCGTCTAAACGGAAATAGCATTTATGCTATTGGCACTATCTGAGACGAAGAAGACTAGTCAATAGAAAAGCGAGAGAAAGAAATAGAAAATAATGTAGCATATATTGGTTTATTTTACTATTTTTCTCGTAGAATAAGGCAAAATCATATTCACTGTTGATCAACAGTACGATACCACATAAAATGGCAAATTCAAAATTATCCGATGAAACATTAGGTATGTAACGACAATGAAATGAACATTAAATAATATTATGTACGACTGAGGGCAACCTTGAAAAATAATGAACTTGTATAGGTTATATAAAATCGAAATAAAGTATTTTCAATTTAATAGAACAAGTGTAATACATGTCAAACAACAAAGCATACATATAAATATAGCATGAAACTCTTTATGGAGTTCATAGATTAATGAATAGTCTAAAAATAAATTTAATTCGTACATAATCTCTGGGGTATATCTGTTTCTTGTTCTATTTAGGTTTTTCAAATTCATGGACATTATTAAGTGTCGGGCTAGGATCATTAACCTTTGTTGGCATTGTAACATTTTTTATGATTCTAGTCTTTGTAATTCTTAAAAATCGTAGTCATCGTAAGTTTATTTATTTCGATTTTATATCTTATATATTTGTCATATTTAGGTGTGCCAACTACTGAAGCATAATAAATGTAATACTACATATAACAATAACATACATATATAATTCGTATTTTTTTGTTCTTTTCAATGTTTAAACGATATAAAAAATAAACAGTAGAATATAATAAAATAAATATTTACACAAATCATTCGGATTAGATCTATAGAGAATGTTCAAATAACTTAAATCTAATTTTTAAAGTTTCTATAATCATCAATATTGAAAGAATATATGTATTTCAGTTTTATATACTAGCAATTTTTATTAGTTATCAATACATTTGAATTGTCTTCAATGCTAAATTAAAATAATCTAAATGAAAAATAAGTTTTATGTTGAAAATTTTCGATCATTATCAATCGTTTACTCAAGATTATTATTATTTTTCATACATTATTAATACATAAGTAGTATTAAACAAAATTAAGTATTTATTTATAATTAGTTGTAGAATGAATTTAACAACATTCATGGATATGATTATGATGTTTATGTTTAAATGATGACTACATATAAGATAATTATACTTATTTTTATATGATTAAAATAATCTATTCGGACATATAAATATCATTTGAACAACATGTTTCTATTTATTTCAATGAGAAAGAATTACCTTTATTAGATTCTTTTAATTGTAGAATAAAACTCATATGTATAGCAGTGTTGCCAGATGTCACAGTCAGAAAACCGGAATTTCAATATCCGAATCTGGAAAATTCCGGAAGCTTTTTTTGTTAAATCCGGAAAGGTTTTTAACAGTTAGTTTTTACCGACTAAAATAAATTTCTCTAAACCTTGTGCTCAATTACATCATTTATTATTTCAAAAAACACATGTTTCCATATGCCAAAAGAAAATCAACATCATAATTCAAAATATAATAAACTAAATGTATAAGAAGTATAAGCTACTGAGCCGCTGTCAAATAAAAAAAATCTTTTTTGAATATTAATAAATAAATACAATTTAATTTAATAAAAATCATCTAAAATCCGGAATTTTTCTGAAAAAACTGGGAGATCTGGCAACACTGATGTGTAGTTTCAGTAAATATTTTATTTAATGTGCCACAACATGATACTGCAATATAACAGATATTGATCAAATCTTTAAATGCGCTTGTAGTTTTTGTTCGAAGAAAATAACAAATAAAATCATTATTATGCTTGTATAAACTTGACATCTACTATATCAATTATGATTTGCTTTTTAATGCATTTATTTAATAAAATAGGAGTGACAAAATGTCTTATGTTATACTATTTAAAAGGAAATTGATAGAAAATATTTTTGAAGATGATTCTGAGTCGAACTATTGACCTATATTTATATACTGTGAGTTCAATAATATACATTCATGAAGAATGATTATATCTTCATTTAATAGACGGTAGATGTGATTTGTTACAAAAAATCATTTACGGTTCAGTCGTGTGCGGGTATTATCATTTAAAAAATTATAAATAATTCAAAACATTGTTCCATTGTGATTATAAAAAGTACTACTATCAGAATTTTAAAAAAGGTGGTGGAGAATATTGCTTGTAACTTTTTAATTATGATAGCTAGAGTTGTGTGACCTTTACTATTCAAGAAAAGATATTGGTAACCTTCCCTCGGTCCCTTCTCTCGGGTATGAAAAGTCATAGAACTGTAACTATTTTGTTTTGAAAAGTTATGTACATTTTATCTAGCTACCTTTTCTTAAAATTCCGATAATAGTTGCCTTTCAGCTAATAAATTATTTAGCTTTTTTGAGTGCACAAATACATTAAACTGAAATGTTTTTTATATTTATATTTTAATAGGAAATTTTGTGACATGTAGGCGAGAAAAATTTTCATGATTTTTAAGGAATCTATATTTTAAATAGTATAATGAGATGTCAACTTTTAGTAATGATGTATAAATAATCAGATCTGAAAAAAATTGTCATTTGTAGCATATGTATATAATTAAAGAATTTTATTCGATCATTTTTGTATTTTATTTGAAAATATTGAACAAAGATATTTAGCTATATTGAAGTTTAATAATATTAAGAACCTAATTTTCTTCGAAATACTTGAATATCGAAATAGTTAATTGTTAATAATATAAGATAAATACAAGTAATGTTTATATTTAATCTTTGCACTAGCAATCAGCGTCATATAAGATTCTGTGATCGAAAAATAAAACAATTTTAATTATAGCATCTTATATGAAGAAAATGAAAACATATTTTTTTACAATACAGATTATTTATTATTCTCAATGAGATTTTCGTAACAGAAATATAAAAACTACTACAATATAATATCGTGCTAAACTAATTGCAGACGAAATTTTACAGATACGAATTGGACAGTAACATACAATAGAAATTTGATTCTCATATTGAATTTCAAAAGATAGTTGATTGCTAATAGAATGAATAAATACATCAGAATCTACTAATTCCTAATAAAATGTGAAAATTCTCAGTAACCATTCAAATAAGATTCAAGAATGTTTTGAATTTGTTCTAACAATTATAAGGTGATTGCATACTCGAAATGAATTCTTTTTATAACAATTTATTCATAACAAAAAATAAATGCTTCGAATTATTTTTAATATGAACTAATTTATTATTTCATAGATTATGAATTATTGTGATATATTGATTGATTGATTTAGTCTGTTTTTTTAAAGTTATATTAATATTGCAATCTATTTTTATGATATATGGATTGACAGAAAATTTTCGACAATAAATGATCGTTATTTACAAAGATTTCTGATATATTTATTTGAAAATATGAATAGTTTTGAGTAGTTTTTTGAACAAAAATCTTAAAACTTCATATTTATTGAACAGAACGTAATTGAAAATCCTATTCATGTAGTTATTCGATATATATTTTCCTTAGAGAGACGTTTTACGTCAATGATCTAGTAATTATTGTTTTTTTTTCTTAAATTAAATATGCGTACATATCAAAATATATTGATAGTTTTCTTGACGTAATCATTTGGCGCCGAGAATAACTTCGTTTATGTTCTATATATCAATATGAACGTAGAAAAACCCTTGGGATTTGTTTAAATAATAGAAAATAGATCGTTATAGATTTCTGTCAGATGGTAGGCGTTATTCATTATCCACCTGCCTCTTCTATAAATATTGATTAATCTTTATATATGATAAAACTGGATAAATAATTAAGCTATATTGAAATTCAAAATATTCTTCAATACGTATAACAATATTTCCAATAAATCAGTTAAAAACTTTTTTTAAATATACATCTAAACAATAAAAATGGGTTAATCTTAATTACTATAAATAGTTTTAATTACATATCGAGTATCTTTTTTCTTTCTTAGATAAATCTAAGATGACGTCAAGTAAGAAATAACTAATATATTATTATTTCTCAGAAAAATTACTTATTATAAGTTATTCATAGAAATATCTCGCATGACGTAGCCGATTCATTAAACTCTAGAATCTTAGACATAATTATTCCACTTGATCTTAGAAAAATACTTCAACCATGATAGAGATTATGATTACAGGTGAAGTATTTTTGTCCAGGTTCTTTTCAATTTGATATAAGATAAATATAATATTTATAGAAATCAATAGCTTATAAATATTTTAATAATAGAACTTTTTCGTTATCGGTAATATTTATTTTGATTAGACTTCAAAATTTTAATTAAACTTCTGTATAAAAGCTCGCTAGGTTCATTATGTCTACTTGTAAAGAAAAGTACATTCCGGTGGATTTCTTTCAACAATTAACCTATATATACATTTATGTATATTTATATCTTTTCTTTCATCTTAGTTTGTTTATTAGTATCTATTTTGAATACTGGAAATCCTAGTTTCGCCCTCAAATTACATCCGTAATATGAAAATTTAAATTCATGCGAGGGAGCAGAGGAAGGAAGCAGGTTTTTAATGAGAACAATACCAGTTAGAATCATCTGTTATTATTATTAACAATGATGATCGAATAATTTATTATAAGCTTCTAGTTCCTTGAGACGTTTAGATATTCGTTTGGATTTTTCATGATTTTTTCCGGTATCATCATTGAGTTCATTCATCATTATATGAAGAATTCCAATAGCATCAATTATAATACGACGCATTAAAATCGGTGGTATTTCAATACGATTCTTTAAAGCTAATTCATATTGTTTTTCAATAGTAGATAAAGATAGATTGAATTCCTTAGCAATAGAATCGTATCGTTCTTCGATTGATGACGATGGTAAAACTAAATTAGGTAATCTTAAAATCTATATACAAGTTCTAAAGTGATTGTTATATAATTTATGGAAAAATATACAAAAATAGTTTACTATGGAGACAAAATTGTTAATTACATATGAATTGTAAAAATATGAGCTTTATGTAAACGAGCAATTTCATATCTAAAAGAATAGTTTTTTTTTCATGGAAAATTTTCTTTAGTCTTTAATTACGTATAATTTATTTTACGCACGGGATCACCTCATAAATCTCGTTCCGTTCATTTTGTTTATAAAAGATTCTTATTGATCTTGTTTTTAGAAAAATCTAAACTCCATAATTGTCTAGACCTTGGACTGTCATCTCATTATGGAAAGCATACCGTTTGATGTGAAAAAAATGTGAATTGATCTGACTGTAAGACTAACTATTATCTATTTATAGAAATAAATTATTGTATTAACCTGAACTAGTTCGTTGTTGAATGATATCATCAATAGAATTCGTATCTTGTTCAATTCGTTGAATTGATTTTTCTGTAAACATTTTTCTTATACTATCATCTTGTTTTAATTTTAAATATCGTCCATTTTCATCATAAGTTATTTCAGGTATATAAGGTTGTTTATTATTCGGTAAATTTTGTATTAATGTAATTAAACTCATTTTACCTAAATGTGTTTGTTGAAAAAAATTTGTTAGAAGATCGAGTTGTTTTTCAGTCATTTGTACAAAGAATTTAATTAAACTTTTCAAGTTTGATTTCTCTTATTTATTCAAACAAACAATAATTAGAAACAACATAAAAAACATTTATATATTTATTCTACGTTAGACTATAGAAAATGTTTATTTTTATTACAAATAAAGAAAAGAAATTATTAAAATTAAAAGATAAAAAGAAAGAAATGATAATGATGATGATGCATGATTAGTTTTTATAACAATTGTTGCTTGATCTGAAACTAAACAAAAAAACGAAGTTCTATATTTGCGCAAAAAACTTTATTTTACTTTTATTTCGTTTAAGTAATTGTGTACGTGAAGTTGTAGTTAATATGATTTCATTCTTATCTAATATTTGATATATAGTAGAAGTATGGATTGTGGTGGTTGTTGTCGGTGTTGTTGAATGATGATGTTCTTTAGTAAAATATAAAGAGAATGATTGAAATTTAATTTATATTCTTACCTTTCAATTCAATAGTAGCTTTACTTCGACCACCTTTTGATTCCGCATGACAAGCATATAAACCAAAATCTGCTTTTTCAAGATCTTTGATATATAATGTTGTATGTAAAAGTTCACCGTGAATATGTTGTTGTTGACGAAATCTTGGTGATTGACTTGATATATTATTATTATCTATACGACGCCAATATAATGATGTATCAAATGGTGCTGTAGCTGAGCAACGTAAATGTGTTGATGTTCCAATTATACCATAAGTTAATGTTGATTGAGCTCGAATTGATGGTAAAACTAAAGTATAATCATTAAACAAGGTCATAAAACATTTTTTTATAAGCTCATATGAAATTAATTTGATAATTGATATATATATACAAATGTTTATGAATGCCTCCTCTTGTTCAAGGTTGATGGAAAGAGAAATATTAATCCTATGTATGCATATATAAAATTCAAGGGGAGATAAATCCAAGAACTACTACCTATGACCTTCTATACTATGTCTTTTCGTATACGAGCTGGATATCAATTAACTAAAAAATTTTTTAGATTAAATATTTACAAATAAATGCTCTTGTTTTTCTTGGAAAAATATTCTTTAGACTTTTTGAGTGCATTTGTATTTAATTTTTTCTAGTTCTATTTCTATCATAATTAATGAAAGAAGTTTATTTATTTTTCTATTAAACCCACACAGTTGATTATGTCTTAACGAATCATTACGATCTTGACTTTTTTTATAATACTTAAACACGCTTTTTTGCTTAGGATAATTCTCATGAGATATTATAAAATATATAGATATTATCTTAATTATTTCTAAGGACACAACCGACCGACTTGACTATTATATTTAATGATATCATATGAATTAGATCAGTCAAACACTAAGAAAACTTTGAGATGATGAAAATGGATTCTAATAAGATCATATATCATTTTTCTATATTCTAACAATCACGTATTTGGCCTTCATATATGTTTTACTATTCTTATATCCATCTTCTCATATAATTGTTGATATATACTTTGACATATATTTCAACCTACAAAGTATATATGTATCTCTCAGTTTTTGTTGTCACAGCCGACAATGACATTTGGCAAGCAAGGGCACCAGCAATATTAGTTTGAAAGATATCAAATTATTTTTTTTTCATCGAACGACGACGATCGTTAAGTTTCTTTAATATATATGTATATACACACAATTACATCTATATACTTATACATGCAAGTAAAACTGAAGAAGAATAAAAAAAAAAGATGATGATGCTATTTGTTACACATATGACACGAAACAAAAATAACACATGGGAACTTGTTCACTTAAAAAGAAAATGTAAAATATGTACCCGATAACAAATAGTTTCAATGGATAGTGAAAAGCTTTTCATAAGCTTGTAAATTATAGATCTCTTTTAATTTACATTCACACATATATATATATGTATATAGACTTTTCAATTATTTTATTTTCATTAAATAATAATTTTACCAATTAAAAAGT
>CAJNOI010000118.1:247457-295447 GCA_905250115.1 Adineta steineri
GTCGACAACATGGACTTGTTGGATTACATCCACGTGCCGGACGTGCAGTAGCATCACGTGTACCACGACGTCCTGATGATGATGGAAAAAGTTTGTCACCATATTCAACTAACATATATGGAAGTTGTTGTTGTGATTCTTTATTGTTTTGATCTTCATTGTCTGAACGTTTTGAAAAGGTGTCATGTTTTTTTGTATGATATTGTCGATAATAATAACGATTAGAAGATTGTAATGATCGTGGCGTCGATGATGATAATTGAAGATCACGATCGATTGCAAGTCCATACCAAGGCATAATAAGTTGTTTATAAAGTTGTTGTATATTCGTACCTTCATTATTTGGTTCAAGAGTTAATTCAAACCAATTGTCATTTAATTCTTTAACTTCATTTATTGATAAACGTGTTGTACCTGTAAGACCAGGTGGTGGATTATGTACTGTATTATTTGATGTTGGTCGAAATACTTGATAGACTTGAAACATATCTGGTGTTAGTTTTTTATGTTGTTCATGTAAATTAAAATAATTTCTTTTTACATATAAACGTAATTCATTAATGACTTGATTCGTTGGCAAACTTTTTGATTCTTTTGTAAAACGAAAACAATCAATATTTTTGACGTCGTTATCATCAAGATTCAATTTTGATGATAGTTGGTGTTGACAAGTATGATTTGATATATAATCACCAGGTAAGATTGCACGCTCAGCTGTTGGTTGAACTTCATCTTGAATTTTCTGTTGTCGATAGTAATTATTCTCTGCACTGTCAGTGGCAGCTTGATGTTCTCCTAATTGTTTTAAAATTGATTCTGGTAAACCTATATCATCATTAACGTTCACTGTTACATTTGGTGCTTCTTTCAAATTTAAACGATCAATTAAAAGACGTGTAAATTGTTGAACTTGTTCATCACTCGCTTGATATTGCGATGGAGTTGATGTTGTACTTGTTAAATCTTTCATTGTTTCAACCCAAGACTGTTCATCATTTGTTTCATGTCGTTCACCAGCATCAACATGTAAATTATTATTGCTAGGAGGAAATGATGGTAGAAAAGATTGAGCAGATATTGCATATCGTCGTTTTGAATGAGCTCGAAAACGAGCTTGTAAATGGGTACTTGATAAGAGAAGGAGAACGTTGATAATAAAAAACCAAGATGCCATATTCTTTGCTTTTCTTGAAATGAAGTTGTATAAGGGATTTTAATAGACGATGAAGATTTTTTTTTTGCGTGAATGGGAATTTACCAAGTAAATATATATATATATATAGATGTATATATAACTATATATCTATAAATATCTTGCTCCTTGAAATACGAGAGACACTATTTAAATCGAGAATTCGTTATTTTGTTGATGGCGTCAGCAGACCGATGTAGTAGACGTGTAGGTGGTATTGGTGATCATCTGTGTTTTTGACTGAGCGAGAAATAACTGAGAGCACAAATGAAAGAGAGGAACAGAGAGAGAGAGAGAGAGAAAGATGGTGATGACGAGGATGATGGTGAACAACAACACAACAATCATACGCGAAGAAGAAGAAAGAGAGAAAGAGCGAGAGAGAGAGAGAATCTGTGCAATAGTTATCTGGTCAATGCACTTTCTCTCTGTTTCTTATTTTTTTTTATCGCTCTCTCTCCCTCCTCCATTCTTTCTCTCTTTTTACGTGTTGCGTTCGTCTTACTCGCACTTTTTCTTCCAACATAGCAATGGCATTGGGCGTTGACACAGCAAGCAAAGGATATTATAGAAGTAGTAACAATGAATAAAAAAAAAGCAAAGAAGAATAATGAAAGAACGATGAAAACACGAAATAATTTTCAATGATAGTAATTAAGTTGATTTATCTCTAATTCCTTTTTGTGAAATCCAAAAAAAAACGCCTTTAATACGTCATATCTATTCTTAGATATATGATATATTTGCTTTTAAGGTCAACAAAAGATAAATACCATTTGCACCGATTGAAATTCATATTTTTCGGAACTATCATCGAAAGTAAATCATTTTATATGTAATGCACCAATTTCTGTACATGATTTATCTGTATTAGTATATATGAAGTTATTTTTTTTTACGAATATACATTAAAATGTAACGATACATTTATTAACAAATGAATTATATCAATTGAACACGTTTTTAAAGGAGTATGTACGTAAGGTACATGGATATTAATTACATTTCTCGGAATGACGTTATAATATTTTCTTTTTCTTTTAATCTAACACGATGCTTTGTTTTTTGAACATGTATTATTCATATTTCATGATGAATGACATCAGAAAAAAATTAGAAACAATAGAGATTTTTCTGGAACTTTTCTATTTTTGTTGTTCTAATCGGTCAGCGTGAATGACGGCGCCGACTATTTCCGGATATACTCCTCCTTCCTCTTCAATGGAGCCAATAGACATAGGTCAAGTTCTCCTTCTTCATTCTATTCTTTTCTCATGCTTTTGTTTATTGTTGGCTACGATGCACCGCTAATGAGAATAATTGAGGTCAAATGCAATCTTGCGCGCCGTCGGCCGATGGTTGGCGTCTCTTATTCTGTCAAGAACAATTGTTCATCATCGTTCTCTTTTCATATAAACATCTGTGAATAATCTGAATTTGCGTTAGAAGATAAAGAAATGACTGAACGAAGCAATATTTTCTCTACGTCATAACAATAAATCTTCTGGTCATTTCTATCAAACAGGAGATTGCATTTATTATTGAAGGGCAATAATTATAATTGATTTTTTTTTCAAACAAAGCACAAAGAAATATCAGACATAAATACTTATATATTTATATACTTATGTATCTTAAAAAAGAAACTGATCATTATATATTATCATAAAGAATTCTAATTACACTCAATTCCTTTTCTTATTTATTGCGTAGTTGAGTTTTTCTTCCCTTTTGAAATATATATAAGTTCTTCTCCTCCACTATACTACGCGTTTTTTTATCTACTTAAAAGAATATATATCTATATATTTTTAATTATACTTAAAAATTTACATATTTAAACAAATCCACTCTATACTTAAAAGCAAAGTGCTCATTTAACCTTTTCATATTAATAAAAATAGAAGGATAATTTTTCCGGGAAAAAAAGAAGAAGAAGAAGAAAAATTCTATATTACTTACATAGAATACGTAATTCAATATCTTTACTGACAACATGATCATTGACACCATTCGATGCTCGACATTCATAATGTCCATTTTGATAACGATTAACATTAATTATATGAAATAAACCATCAGTGTTATTTGCTAAAATTTGATTTTCTAATCGTGTATGATTATTAGGATCTTTTCCATCGTCACCTCGACGAAACCATGCTATATAGGGTATAGGTCGACCTCGAGCTTGACATTTCATTGTTACATTATCGTATTCGGTGACGATAATTGGTGATGATGTGGCATTATCAATAATCATTGGAATTTCTAAAAAAAAATTAATATTTATTAGAAATATCCATATTTTTCTACGATAAACGACTATCATCATATCGCAATTACATACAAAACATAATTCATCAAAGATTTTGATTTAGAAAATAGAAAAAACAAGCATTGTTAACTGATTAATATTCGTTTCAATTGATTTAAATACAGAAGTCGTACACACAACAATAATTTATAATCATAAACACTAGCATATTCGTCTCATCTATTGACTAATATTTAAAATCTAGAAGTAGATATTTGTTCGTTTACATAGACAAACTGTTTTTATTTTAATATATCATTTGATCGATCTATATATGATTCATAATAGGATTACTACTAATATTAATATGACTATATTTATAACAAATCCAAAGTATATTTATATATAAAAAACATTTAATTTTATCTTAAAGAGTATTTATAATAAATATAGAAAAATTGTTAAGTACTCTTTAACTGTTATTTCGAACTCTGTATTTTTACTAAACATAATAATATCATAAAAATATGTATGATTTATTAAATCATGAATAGGATAAAGGTAAAATAAATGCAATCGTATTTATTTGTCATTAATACCTATATTTTTCTTCTAAGTGATATGCGCTTCGCATGATTAAACAAGCTATTCTTTTTGAAATATAAAAAGGGAAAGAAAAACGATTACTAGTATTATTATTATTTATTTTTATCTACGTATTTAATTAATTATGGCTGGAAATTTATCAGTAACAATTGTTGCAGCAACGAAACTTAAAGATAAAGATACTTTTCATCGTTCTGATGATGCGTATGTTGAAATTTATCTCGATGAGAATAATAAACAACGAACAAAAACTATTTCACATGAAACAAATCCAGTTTGGAATGAAACATTTGAATTGTAAAATATTTCTAAGAAATTCTTTCAAAATTTTTTATCTTCCCTTTTTTTTATATATTTTTAGTTCTGTCGGACCTGATCAAGATCATTTATATGTAAACGTATATGATGATGATGGTAGTAAAAATAGTTATGATCCAGCTGCTTCAACAAATATTAAATTAGATCGTGTTAAGGAAACTGGAGCAGTTGATGGATGGCTTGATCTACCAAAATATCTGGGTTTTCGATCAGCCGGACAAATTCATATGCGCATGAATTTTCAAGCTCAATAAATTTTATCTATAAACATATCATAATCTAATAAATATTAATACACAGCTAATTTTTTTAAAGATATACCAAAAGAAGATAGAATATTTCTCAATAAATATGTTTAATATAAAGTAGAGGCGAAATAACTATTTGATTTAATTTCACTACACATACTTCTCAAAATAAGTCACATACTTGTCTATATACTTTGAAGGATTATTTCATGTTTTAACTGCAATACAATAAATATTCTGCAATCTGAAAAAAATATGCACTCAATTTCTCCTGAATATTTAACGTATGAAGAATAATAAAAAATATGTTTCTCTCAATAATTCGTTTTCTATATATATATTCTCCATTAGGAAAAATCTGATTATTATATATTTCGTTCTGAATGCTTTTTTTATAGATAAAAATAAAATACATGTGATACTAATCTATGGTAATATAAACAATAGTATACTTGAGAATAATGTTCATTTATTGCTGACATCAGGTTATCTGAAATATCTTAGATATACATTTCCAGATGAATAAATCAAATATCGAATCTATTCGAGTATAATCAATCAGAAAAATCCGAGAAAAGAAACCGCTAATATATCTGATGCTTAGCTTCTATTTTATTACTGAATTACGAATCAGTACCTGACTTTTACACTAAGGATCATAATGTCATTCTATCATTCCTGACAAATTCCTCTTATGGAAATCTAATTTCTCGAACATTTTATAGATAATAACAAAAATATTCTAATCTCTTTTCTATTTTTTTCTAAACACATCAATACATTATTAAAAATACGAAACATTTTCTGAATTAGTATCAGTAGAAGTTTGATCATCAGTATGATTGTCAGATAGTTGTATAGTGTTAATTGATGATCTTGGTAAAAGTTTTCTTGATCGTTTGCATTTTCGTCTTTTTTTGGATTTAAAATTCGATGGAAAAAATTGCATAACAATTAATGAATAACAGAAACAAGCAGCAACAAGTTCACATATTAATGATGCTATATCAAATATTTTTTCATGTTTTGCAATGTGTATCCATTCTGTTGTAACAGATGCTGTTACCGTAACGACAAATATATATAGTATAGTTTTCATTCTAACACCAGCAAAACGACTATATGATTCAGCAAAAAAATCAAATAATATATAAAAAGCAATATTATCTCTTGTTAATTTTATATGATGTGAATCCAAAAATATTGGTATAAATATGGCAAGAATAAGTTCCAAACGTGATATAAAACTAAACAAATGTTCTTGTTTAATTGGCATATGTACGCGTAGACCATAATGTTTCGAAAATACACGACAATAAATAAGACATGCAAAATAGATTGAATCGATTAATCCCCATAAAATATATAAAACTACATGTAATGTACCACTTTCTTTCGTATAGAATATTACATGACCAATTGTTCCAACTTCAGATAATATCCATAATGAGCAATGATAAAAAAAACATACATAACGTGATCGAAGTGGTACACAATATTGTAAATAGAAAAATACACTTAAAATAGATGATAATAAACCTCCGTAACCAGTTGAGGCATGACTACTATGAGTATGGTAATAAAAAACATCAAATATGTAGGCTGCTTGAGCAAGAAATGGTAGTACTGCAGTAGAAATAACGAAAAATCGATCATCAGCACGACTTTGATACGATAAAGATTCGTCGGAATCTCCTCTACGCATTGTTACTTTAAGTAAAGATAAATTAAAGTCAGTACATGACCTTTTATATTGTACGATAAATATATGCCTACGCTGATCAATTTCAAATTAGTCAAGCATAACTATCTAGATTTCTGTCACGCGATTACAATTGACAAAGACCTACAAAACATTTCTTTGACATATCGAGGTAAATATTATGAGCAAACATGTTAAATAATAATTTAAATTTGAAACTCTCGATGAATCAAAACTTTTCATTCTAATTGTGATTTTGAAAGTCGAAAAAATATTTTGAACTCTTTTCTTTTTTTAAACACATAAATACATTATTAAAAATACGAAATATTGCCTGAATTAGTATCAGTAGAAGTTTGATCATCAGTATGATTGTCAGATCTTTGTACACTGTTAACTGATAATTTTGGTGAAGTTTTTCTTGATCGTTTGTCTTTTCGTTTCTTTTTGGATATAAAATTCGATGGAAAAAATTGCATCACAATGAGTAAATAACAAAAACAAGCAGCAACAAGTTCACATATTAATGATGCTATATCATATATTTTTTCATGTTTGGCAATATGTATCCATTCTGTTGTAACAGATGCTGTTACCGTAACGACAAATATATATAGTGTAGCTTTCATTCTAACACCAGCAAAACGACTATATGATTCAGCAAAAAAATCAAATAATATATAAAAAGCAATATTATCTCTTGTTAATGTTATAAGATGTGCATCAAAAAATACTGGTATAAATATGGCAAGAATAACTTCTAAGCGTGATATAAAATGAAATAAATGTTCTTGTTTAATTGGCATATGAACACGTAGACCATAATGTTTCGAAAATACACGACAATAAATAAGACATGCAAAATAGATTGAATCTACTATTCCCCATAAAATATATAGAACTATATGTAATGTATCACTTTTTTTCGTATAGAATATTATATGACCAATTGTTCCAACTTCAGATAATATCCATAAGGAAAAATGATAAAAAAAACATACATAACGTGATCGAAGTGGTACACAATATTGTAAATAGAAAAATACACTTAAAATAGATGATAATAAACCTTCATAACCAGTTGAGGAATTACTATGAGTATGGTAATAAAAAACATCAAATAGATAGGCTGTTTGAGCAAGAAATGGCAGTACTGCAGTGGAAATAACGAAAAATCGATCATCAGCACGACTTTGATATGATAAAGATTCGTCAGAACCTGCTTTATGCATTATTACTTTAGGTGAAATAAATTAAAGTCAGTGTATAACCTATTATATTATACGATAAATATCTGCCTACGCTAATCAATTTCCAATTAATCAAGCATGACTATTTGGATTTCTGTCACGCGATTACAATTGACAAAGATAAACAAAACAATTATTTTTTTGACGTATCCAGGTAAATATTATGAGCAAACATGTTAAAATAATAATTTCAATTTTAACTAAAATTTAAAATTCTGGATGAACCAAAGCTTTTGATTCTAATTGTGCTACAAAATTTATCAATTAAAACCATTTCGCTTTATACAAACAAAAATTACGAGAATATAATTCAAAACTATTTACCGAACTTCGATAGTTTGCTATATGCACTTATCAAGTACATATGTGTATTAGATAAATTATTAACTCATGTCGTATTTATTCTATCATAATTACTAGATTATGTATATTAATGCAATCATTCTCGTATAATTGATTCTTTAACAACGATTAGCAATATATTTAAAAAAAAAAGTCGTATGTAATCGTAATTAATACAAATTATCATATTACATATGAATTTAAATATTTGCTTTTTTTCGTATGATTATATCTGACTAATTCTATCTATCTTTTTATTATACATATCATGTAGAACAGAATGTACAGTTAATTTCCTTTTCCCAATACTCCGGGATTGTAAAATTCATAGACAATAATACTTTATATTATTAAAAACTAACAACACGACATAGGTGTAACATACTGATTTTTATCTCATTTTATGTTATTCGAATTCAGATTAGACAAAAATACAACTAATTATCATTCTAAAATCACGACAATTTCCATATTGTCTTTGTCTTTTTCACATATATATGTGTATCTAGATCAAATCACGCGCTAACAGATCTTAATTGATCGCGCACATCATCACTAGCGTGCATGTCTATCAGCTGAGCATCAAAATTAAGATCTTCTAAGCAATATATAATGACTGACGACGAACAAAAGGACACGCTGATAGTCGTCGCACGTTATATTAGTAAAGAAAGGCGTTGAAAAGCAATTCCGTATGTGTATGTCTCTATTTCTGTTTCATATATATATATATATGTAGACAACAAAATGTCATCACTCGTTCAAATATAAACATACTCTCTCGGTTCAGTTCACTTCTGCATATATATTTGCCAGAGCTCCTGATCATCATCATTTACCGATTTTCTTCATCTCTATTGTACTAACCACCATAACATTAAATACATTAAGTAGCAGCACGCACACATATATTCTTTCGCCTTCATTTCATCTTCGATTCGTCTGGCATTCACTTAAACGAAGAATCATTCACATTTTCTCTTGCTTTCTATTATAAACAATTCCGATAAATACTATATATATGATCACAGTTAGAAATGTGTTGATCATCCCAATTCGAGCGTGATGCTTAACTTTGACAGTTAGAATAGACATTAAACACATATATAGGCGCATCATGCCGGAATCATGATTTCCGTTTAAAAATCTCATATTCATCCTAGCAGGTGCAGACTATGATCATGCATTTATAGAAGAAGAAAAAAAAGAAGAAGAAGAAGAAAAAAGAAGATTCACTTAATAAACTATAAACTATACCTTGAACATATAGATGAACGAATGCTTTTTGTGGTGGTTGAGTATTGACTTCACAGGCATATATTCCTTCATCATCAATATTAACATCAGTTATTGTTAATGAATAAAATGTATCCGTACGTTGAACAATTAAACGATAATCAGATATTAATAAATCTTGATTATGTGCTAGTAATGAATCAGCATTATTTGATTCATAATTCTGTCGAATCCATATTAATTGATGTGATGATGAAAGTGATAGATCGTTATTTGTACTATCGAATGTACATATTAATATTGCTTTATGTCCACTAGTTACTGTTACATTCGTATTTAATGCTTCGATTATTGGTTTATTTTCATCTAAATTTCGAAAAAGAAAAAGAAAAAAGTGAGAATAAAATATCTTTTTAATTTTTGTTTTATTATCTTTTATAAGAAAAGAAAAAGATTTCTCCCTAATGCAAGTGTCATCATTGATTTGTTGTATTAAAGGACAATGTGCAATATAAAACTCATCACCCATGCATAGGAGCAATGACAAAAAAAATGGACAAATGCTAGCTGCTTATATCGAATTAGAACTGAATGATGCGCGTTATCCCCAATCGAATTAGTCAACTCATACACTTCATTCATTCACAATTCGCAACAGACATCCCCAAATGAGCTAATGTCTGCCAATATACATATATGTGTGTGTGTGTTGGAATGCAAATCGGTGTCACATAGGGAACAGCACTATTTATAAGCGATACACACAATTTCTTTTTTTTTATTTTATTTGAATAAAATCAATCTCTGTAGAGAGTCAAAAGAAAAGAAAAGAAAGCATATTTACATAATCATTTATTACTACTCGTATAGAGAAGAAGAAAAAATTTATCTCTATTATCCTATTTGTTTTTTATTATTGACCATTGTCCACGGTAATTACAGACAGATGATCCATGATACTTGTCCAAACCGACATCCGGTTAACATCTTTTGTAATGATGATAATGATGATATGACATAATCTCTTTTCCTTTCTGTCAAGGTAAGTGTATATCTGTTATAACAGGCGACAAGATAATTCAACACAATAATCAACATATCAAAGAGAAATGCCTTTGTATGTATATACATATATCTATGTATATCAAGAGAGAGAGAGAGAGTATGTCAACTGTTCTTGTCTAAATATGAGTGGGTGGGAGACAACAAGTGTATTGATAAATAGGCAATGACAATTGAGATTGCTAAAGAATTTTACAGATGGACAGCGGCATATATCATCTTATATAGAGATATACATATATACAAAAGATGATATGATTTATGCAAATCACAGCTGAACTTGAACATTATCACGACGTGTGTGTATGTATGTGTATGGTAAAATGGTCGTTTACATCATCACCATACACATACATTTATATATACATTGGATTTATGACTTCGGAAGAGTTTTGCGTCTTATATTGTCACTTTTATATTACTTCTACACAATCACATGAATGTTCAAAAAAAAAGAAAAGAAATCTGGAATATTCATTCAGTATCAATTGATTTCAATCTTATGCATGAATACTTATGATAACCTATATAATCTTCTTACCATTAATATCAATATGAGATGACGATGTTGTAATGATGAGAAGAAAACTAATAAAGAATGTCCAAAACATTGTATGTTGATATTGTATATATATATAGATATTTGTTGTTGTTGTAAGTTTGACAACAAAAGAAACAGAAGTTGAGAGGTACTATTAGTTACTATGTCCACTTAAATGAAGAGAATACTTGAATGTTGATACGATGAACCACCATTGAGACAACAACAAGGAGGAGAATAGGATGAGCTTATATGTAGTATGTTGCTTCCTGCTGCTACTGCCGTTATGCGATTGTAGGAACAAGGAAAAAAAATTTCTCTTCTCTGTCTGTCTCTCTTCCTCCCTCGTTCTTCTCTTCTTCTTCTTCTTCTTCTTCTTCTTTCTCTTTCATTGTACATATCGTAGTTGTATAAAAGAGAACAGTTATTGCATTGAGATAATAGTTTAAACTGACTTTTTGTTTTATATTCTATGTGGTCCATTAAAAGAGAATGAAAAAAAAACTCTCTCCCATCAGCGATACTATAAAACAAAATCAATTCATTTTTTTTAGTGTTTTTTTTTACAACAACTATAATGACATTAAACTATTCGAAATCAATGAAAACAGGAAAAAAAATATGTTCGAAGCAACTATATGCTTTTACGTATTGTAGTTTTAATAAGATAAAAATCTCCTTCAAAGCTTGATATTTATATATTATCAGTTGATAAAGATTACATAAAACAAATTCGATATGGATCAAAGATAAAATGAATATTTATTACAAAATTCAATCAACATGAATGTATAGATGAAATTTGAACAAAAGTTGGATTTCTAATGCATATTCGTTCTATTTTACCACAATGATCAACATCAAAATTTTAAATGTCATTCAACAATTTGTTTGAAATATCAAAAAAAAACAATATAAGGAGAGAGATTTTTTCTGATGATAATTTTATATCGTACAAAGAAAAGTTATGTTAAGATAAAATCAAAAGCAAATGTCTGTTTTATTGACTGATATAATTTGATAAGTGTTGGTCAATTAATGGTTCATTTGATCATACAATCATTTCATAATCAACATAAATCATTCAGTCAGATATAGATATTCTTTTACTACTTACTATAGAGTTCTTACACTTGACATTCTCCTTGAACGGATATGGAAATTAGATAGTAAAGACATTACTTTTATAAGCAAGGTTACAATGAAATGGAAGCATTTAGTTTAGAACTCTTCGTATGATTTAAATTACATCGCATCAATTTATGACACATTATATGATAAATCTTCGACAAGTTTATTTAGCTGAAGGCAGTAATAGTAATATAAGTATATATCTAACCTTATATGACAAGTATACTGTTCATAATAATCCTGTTGATTATGAAATATTAAACAGTTGTTCTTTTGTAAATTATTACTTCATAAGTAAACTAAACATTGACTTTGCAGAATATTAATAACACTCTTCACAGCAAATATATCATTATTTACTATCGAACTACTTCTATCACATTCAAACCGAATTAGACATTTTTTCAATCCATTGTTTGTTTAAACATTCTTTTTGCTCAATACTTTAATTTATAAAAAGATGTTCAATAGTATAGAATGGAATTAAGTACTACCATTTCTCTCAGAACATCGAATGATATTATTACAATATAGACTTACTCATCTACACATTCAGTTCCAATTTGAAAAAATGTTTAAATAAACAATGGATAGAGATTTTTGTTAAAAACAAACAAAAAAGCGAAAGCAACTGACAAATAGTTCTACAAACTGGTGTGAATAATGTTATGCAAAACTCGAAAATCCTAATTAAAATCTATTATTCAAAAACGTAACGATTAATAATCAAATATATTTTGTTTTCTTCTTAATTTATTGATGAAATACGAGAATGTTTCTAAATTGAATGATCGATTCTCATTAGTTATTTTCAACAGAAATCATATCAATAATTCTATATATCACAACAACAGATTTATTGAAAGATGCTGCATTAATAAGGATTTTCACTACATGCTTAGATATTTTTCTAGTGATAGTCGTTCTTAATAAACTCATACACAGTAATTTTCATCTTATAGATCGACAAAGAATTATTCTAGTTGAGGTCATATATAACTTTTTTATTGTTCCAAGATAAATATCTCATACATAATTTATATAAATAATTACCCAACTAAAATATTCACTTTCTTGTCAAATGTTTTTAAATATTTCTCGTAATTAATAATATATTTATACTTGAAACTTCGTGTTTAATTTATAAGCATATATACAAAAATACATTTGAAGAAAAAAAAGAAAATAACAGAAAATGTTTCTCTAATATTTTTAAAGTATATTAATACATTGCACGGGAGGGTAAAAATACCAAACCTATACAGAGGTAAAAACAAAAAATAAGAGAAAAAACGATATCATCAAAAATATGTCCATTTAATATTAGACATACATATTAGAAATAGATGAATGAATCAATAATATAGATAATAGAATTTGATTTATCTGTTAATGTAACATAGATGATTAGTAGATTACTCATTTTTCATATGTTCTTGTTCGATTTGAATATTCGGTATTAATGATGATTGATTCTATAAAAACAGAAAAATAAGAATTAAATTAATATTAATCAAAAAAACAAAAGTTACTGGAGATAATAGTTTTGTTATTTGTATTATCAGAATAGCACCAGCAAATGTTAGACAAGGCACACATGTTTTTAAATAAAAATCTGAATATGTATATCTTTAAATTAAAAAAAAATATTAGAAGATTTTCTCTAGTAAAAAATCAATTTACTCTAATGCACCAGCACGTAGTAATATTTCTGTTGTCATTGTCAATATAAATGATACAATAATTGAAAAAGTAAAGTCAATTTTAGTTCCATCAAACCACCACCAAAATGCTATACATAGTAAAACTATGATAATACTAAAATGAAGATCACTTTGAAATGGAATTTTCTAATAAATAAATAGAATATTTTTTTTTTTAATTTTTTTTCGTAATTAAAAACTTACTGCACATAGATGATTAATACCAACAAATATGACTACTGATTTACAAAGTTGAGATTTTTGCATAGGTTCATCCATATATAAAGATACAGATGTTTGATCATTAGATGTAATTAGCATTGGATAGAGAAAACCGACTAAAGCTATTGAAGAAATAAAAATAGAATATTTTTTTTGTTAATTAATTTACCAGTGCCCAGACCACATATGGAAATGAGACTCAAAGAAGGTAATGTAAGCATATGACGAGGAGAATTAAATAATGATATTTTATGTTCATATTGAAATGTCATTAATACAATTGCTAATGTACAACCGAAAGCAAATAATATTAACGATCGTGATGAGGTAGATGAAGCGCTAGGGACTAACATTGTTGTCATTTGTATTTTCGTCCAAAGTTATTTCTCGGTATCTAGATGTACGATAGTAGATAGTAAAAAACACTCACAAACATATGTGGACTTTATATGTAAGTCGATAAGTCAGTTAAGACAGACCAGAATGGCGTGATCGCAAAATGCCTACCCCTTGTCTACGCCCCACATCGATACTCTCATAAGGATAGAACGAGAAAAAGCGAACGCGCAAAATATGAAAAAGACAAGGAAAGAAAGAAAGCAGTTGGTCATGACCTAACATCCAAATGTTATTCCAATATATATTTTACAACAAATTCAAAAAAAAAAGTTAACAAATATTTCTGTTTGTTTTTAGTTCTTATTTAAGTTTTCTTATTTATTAAAATAAATAAGTTTAATCGTTTGTTTCTTCATTATTGTCATCATCGTCATCATTATCATCATCATCGTCGTCAAATATAATCTTCTTTTGTTTTTGTTCTCCTCCTTCTTCTTCTTCTTCTTCTTTTTTCTCCCCTTCTGTTGTTGTTGCTGCTGTTGCAGTTGTTGTCGTCGTCATTGCTGTCGTTGTTGTAAGATTAATCGATGCAAGATTATATTTTTTAAACATATCATAATGTTTTACAATTGAAATAAGTATTAAACTTTTAATAACATGTATTAAAATACATATTTGAGGTTTTTTATAATCACGTTTTAATATTTTTCCATTTAAATCTTCCGATTTTCTTGACATTAAATCATTTATAACGATTTCTTCTAAATGACTTGATTTTACTTGTGTATTATTCGATTTTTTTGCTTGAACATCAAACCATATTGTATTATTTGTTAATTCCATATCATTAGTTAAGACAAAAATTTGGTCAAGAAATTCTTGTTTTATTATTAATTTTCTTAAATCATCTTCATATGCTTTACATATAAATGATATAGGTAATAAACGTTCAACATATCGACTATGTTGTTCTTTCGATTGTATACTTGTTTGAAATATAGATTCAATAAGTTTATTAATCGATGTTAAAGGTATTGTTGTTGTAACAAATAATGAATGTTTTGTACCTGATTTAACAATTTGAAAACGACGTTTTGTTTTCTTGGAATCATTTAATTTTGATTTTTCATTTTCTAATGCTGAATCAAGATCATTAAGATCAGTTGTATCAAGTTGTTTTTCATCCGAAAATTCTTCACCAAATAATTGATCAGCAAAACGATTTAATAGATTATAAATTTCATTTCGAACAAATGATTCTTTTGTTGAACAATATGTAACAAAAAAACCATATTGACCTACTTGAATAACATTATGATTAGAAGAATTACTATGGAAATTATTTTTATTTTGATAATTTCGACGTGAAGATTGATTATGTTTTACACGAACCATCTTGAAAAGAATAAAGAAGAAGTTTTCTTTTTTTTTTGTAATTCAATGATACACACACACAACACGTATATTTGTTTCGAAAAAAAAAAGTTTTGTTTACAAAAAAAGAATGAACATAAACAAACAATTTCGTTCTTTAATTTTTTTTTAAAGTGAAATATTTATTTTAATCGTTATCTTTCGAACAGAAAATATCGGTTGTTGAGGTTCGAGAATTTTCTTTACGATGAAGGAGTTAAGAGAGTTGTCGCTGAACTTGATTGCGGGAAAAGTTTATGATAAGATTGAGTTGGAATATAATTACCAATTACAGTCAAACCAGAAAAAAAACGACCATGAAGTGCATTGACAGTATTGATAGCTAAAAAGAAATATGAATACATAATCTCAAAGTTGATTGTGTATAAAAAAAAAAGAAACTAGGAATTTATCGATTCTATCCGGCATATTTTTAAGTATTCTGTGGATCTATTTGGACAGACTTTTTCTACTTCTGTGAAGCTCAGATAAAATGAATGTACAATAATTTCGTTCGACATCTTCTTTTATAGAAGAACGTTTGTTGTTCTATATCAGATATTTTATGAAAGTTTTGTTTTCCTGATTAAAGGTTTATTTTCTGTTAAAAAAGTGATCAAAACTAATTTTCAGTCTCGATGTAAACTAGACATGCAGAGAACTCGAACCGGAGTTCGGGTTCGGGATTTTTTTAAGTGTTGAATTCTTCTTATCTAACGACTGCAAACAAGTTGTGTCATACGCCGAACTCGAACCCGAACATTCGAGTTCGCTGCATGCCTAATGTAAACATAACAATACTTTGTTAATCGTAGTATTCTCCTGAGAAGTTCGAACTTTGTCAAAACTTATTTAACTTCAATAGTTTACGAATATTCATTAAACACAATGCAAACTATACAGTCTAAACAATAGTATTAGAAATTATTATATTTTGTTTCACATAATCTCATTACTCAGCCTTCAGACACCTAGTTTATTTTGATCTTCTATAGATTGGCATGTTTTTATGCTAATCAACCAATGAAAAGTAATAAAGAAATTAGTTTTTCGATATCTAGACTAAATCTAACATATTCAATTCGATTCGTACTATCTGATTCTAGTTCCTTTTTCATATTTATATATGATTAAATAATAGTAAAGTAATTTACCACTAGCAATAGTTGAACATTTAACATAAACATTTCCATCAGGACTTTTTTCATCAACATAAATATGTACAACACCACCATATTTATTACATTCTTCAATAACTTCATCACGTATTTCTTGTACCCAATGAGGATTTCCAGCTTCAACAGTTGGATTAAACATATTTGAAAGCATAAAACATTGTGTACTAACAGCTGTACATGTTGCTAATTGTTGTGAATTAGGTGGTTCAGGTATGCGAACATGTTGAGAACTAGCTGCTTGAACATGTGCAGCTTGTAATGCATCCATCGCATTTTTTGGCATTTGTAAACCACTACCTTCACTTAATTTAGCCATTAATGCTAAACGTCCAGTAGGACCTAAACTAATACCACGATGATCAAGATCATCTGAATCAAGATTTGATCCTGATGCAAATGCAGATGCAATTCCAACAGTATAATGTGGAATATTCGTGTTACCAGTAGTTGACATTTCACCAAGTCGTTCAGTAACATGACCAACTTTCATTGATCGTCCAGCTAATTCAAAACCATTTAAATTTTCCATTGCTCGTTTAGCATCTTCAGCATGAGCAAATTGGATAAAACCTTGAAAAAACAAAATTTTTAAATTTTATTTTATAAAAAACTTTTTTTTTATCACTCACCATATCCTCTTGATCGCTCTGTATCAGGATCTTTCATAAGTGTTATATTTTCAATACGTCCAAACGGATCAAATATTCCACGTAACATACTTTCAGTTATATTAAAATGAAGTGATCCAACATACAATTTCATAGGTCCATGTGTTGGTATAACTGAATCATTTGGTGCAACTGCACCATTCATCATATATGAAGTTTGACCAGCAGCTGTATTAGTTGATTGAGCTGCCAAACGATTTTTTTCAGCATTCGATGGTTTAATTACAATTGGTATACCAAGAACTTTTTCACCATTTAAAGTAAGTGCTGCTTGAACACATGTTAAATCACGAAATTCAACATAAGCAACACCTTTTGATCGACGTGTTCGTGGATCTGTTATTAAACGAACATCACGAACTTTACCAATACGAGCAAAGAAATCTTCGAGATCGCGTGGACGAATCGTAGCAGCTAATTGCATACCTATAATTAAAATTAACATACATATTTTTATTTAAACACAATAGAATTAACAATACTTCATTTTTACATAATAAAGTCCATATTTTACATGAACATACATATTTTCGACTAAAAAAGTAGACTACGTCAGACAAATTAATTTTTATTATAAATATATTTTGAAATGAGAAACATCATCGAATGAGTTTTACTGCAAATCAAAAGATTATATTCATTTTACTCAATATCCTTACTCTTGCATACTGTGCTTCGCTCTCTATTTAACATGATGTATATGAAATCAAGTTCATTAGTCAATTATAATGCACATATAAAAATCTTTTATCTGTACTGATGATAATCATACCGGCGATGTTAGAATCATCAAATTCAAACTGACTTCAACTATTTTAGTAGAAAACTCATTTCGAATCCCTGTCGATTTCTCTTGATCTAAAACTAAGTTTATTCTCGCAAACTCAGAGGCTCACTTGTTTGATATCAAAAGTTTCAATGAAATATGTTCTTTTTCCTTAATTTTGTTTTTAGAAAGAGATAGAAATATGGTCTTACAAAATACAGTTCGAAGATCTCGTTCTTCTGGTGTTAATTCTGGTGTTTTTTCTCGTCGATTTGATTTTAACATTGATGCAGCTTCTTTTGCTCGTGATTGACGATTTAATGTTTCTCCTAATATATGTAAATCTGATTTTACATCTCGTCGTTTTCCCGAAGATAATACTTTTGATGGCGCTGGCGGTTGTTGATGACGATTATTCGGTGAACGACTTGCTTTACGCTCATGTTTTTTCTCACTTTTATGTGATTTCTGATGTTTATGATGTTTATGATGTTTGTGATGTTTTTTTTCTTTATGTTTTTTATCTTCAGTTTTATCTACTATTTGTTCTTGTGGTTGTTTTTGTACATCTCCTTGTAATTTTTCTTCAAGCATACGTTCAATTTCCATTTCATCAACCATTTTCTAATTTAAATAGAAAAATAAAAAATAAATAGATTTTTTTTGTTTAAAATAAAAGTTTACCTCTGTCGAAAAAAATTCGATACAGAGAAAACAAGAAAATAAATCCTAGAGAAAAAAAAATAAAATAAAGAGAAAAGACAATGAGAATATTCTAACTTGATTGTGTAATAGAAGTAGATTTTTTTCCACTTCTAAAATGAGAAACTATGTTATCTTGTGTAAACATAGAGAATGAACCGTCTGTTTGTGTATGTATAATTGATCTTGTAATACGTAGACGAGCTTCTAAATAAGCATATTTTTGCTTAGAGATAATTTTTATTGTTATTATGAAATTTTCAAAGAAAAATAGAAATATTTTGATTTCAACTATACCGTTTTAAGATATTCTTATGAGAAGAAATAAAAATAAAATTTAATACTCACGATATCGTTTGTAAATAAAAAAAAACAAGTTAAGTAATAGAAAATTATCAACTATCGATTTTATTATTATTGTGTGACTGAAAACGAATCTTTTAATAAGAATGAAATTCTATAGTAAATACTTCTAAAATTTTCATTGGTTTATTGCTGTAATCAATAGAAATTCTGACATTTTACATCTGAATGTATCGAGAGACATCTGTAGAGAATGCTCGTTATGTCTATAAAGTTTTTCACTTTTATTCAACAAAATATTCTTTAATTATATACAGGGGTGGCGCGACCGAGGGGTGTAACACCCCGCCAATCTTCGAAATTTACTATTTTTTGCTCAACAAAATTGGCAAATCTTCTTAAGTTTTTTACCAAAGATGATGCTACACCCCCAAAAATTCAAAAAACTTCGTTACACCCCCCTTCTAATGTTGATTAACTCGCGCCACCCCTGATTATATATTCTCATTTAGAGATACATTAGTAAACATCAATTTTCTCTTCTCAAATAGATTTTTTAAGAACAAATTCAATATACTTTCTTTTCATTTTTTACATGTTCATTGCGTAGTTTAAAAAAGCCTGTCCTTACTGTTGCGATAACGTTGAAAAAGTATTTCAAAATCTTATTCTCTCGAAATTATGAACATAAATTCCTCAAGTTTCTCAATGATATCGTAAAAGACATAATTGTGACGACAATCAATATCATTATACAACACTTGTTCATGATTTTCATGAGTTACTAATTATTGATAAAATAAATTCTAATCAAAGGTATTTTGTAAAAGACAGTTTTTTTTCTGAGAAATTATAAGTAGTAAAGCATGTTTGTATTATTATGACTTTTAATTGACGTATTTTTCATTTATTTGCTATTATGTGTAGAATATGTTTTATTCTGTTCAAGATTTAATTTATCATTTATATTTCAAAGCTTCTCTACCATATCGAAATGAAAAAAGAAAAGACACCTGTCCTCTAAAATACTCCAATGAAAATTTTACGCCACTTACTAGATCATTTCTCTCATCTTCAAATTTATCTTTATGACAAATATTCACACTATTACTATTATGCTATTCAAATGACATGTCTTTTACATATATTATTGTTTATGTTTTTCTCTTTTTCTCAAACAAACATCTTTCTCTTATTAATAATAAAGATGAAATTTATTATTTCGATTACAAAAGTTCAGTTTTGTATAGATTTAGTTAAGACGTTTATGTTACTTTATCTGATTATTTCGAGAAATAAACTCTTCAAAAATATCTAATTTTTATTTGAGAATCTTTTTTTGTTTCTATTATAGATTAATATAGACAATGAAATCTTGTAGATTATTTTTATCCATTATATTTTGTAAAATATGATTCATATTATCTATGCTCTTTTCTTGTTAACTTATTGATAAGAAGAACAAAAATATTATAGGATATTCAGATAGAAGTCTTTTTAATTTTTCTTTTGTGATTTCAAACAAAAACATTTGTCTTAATAAACTTATTAATGATTGATTTATTTGGTTTTCTACGTTTTATAATCAATTTAATACTTTATCCATTTGCTGTAGCATTTCTTACCTTTTATCGTTGTTTGCAATGGTTAGGCTTACAACCAATTGCTTATAATTATCAAGATCAAATTGTACTTATAACTGGTTCAGCAAATGGTCTTGGAAGAGAAATAGCGTTGACATTTGCAAGAGCTGGTGCTTCATTAGCACTTTGGGATATTGATGATATTGGTATGATATTATTATACGACTTATAAATAAAGAAAATTATTTTTTCTGTAATATTTCAATAGGAAATCGTGAAACTCAACAACAATGTTTAGCAATTTTACATAGTCATAATTATACAAGTCGTGTACGAATATATCATGTTGATGTAACACGTGCAACTGAAGTTTATGCATATGCAGAACGAGTTCGTTATGATCTTGGACAAATATCAATACTTATTGCTAATGCTGGATATGTTAGTGGTCGATCATTATTAACTGAATCTGACGCTGATATTGAACGTACATTTGATGTTAATTCATTGTCACCTATTTGGTTAATTAAAGCATTTTTACCTTACATGCTTGATGCTAATCGTGGACATGTTGTTCTTATTTCTAGTGTTCTTGGTAAGAAAAAGAATATTTTAATTTAAATCATTCAATTTTTTTCGAAAACGCATTTAGGTATACATGCTTGTCATGGTCCAGTAACTTATGTTTCATCAAAACATGCTAGTTTAGGTCTAAGTCGATCACTTCGTCTTGATATTCATGCAACGCATCCAAATTCTCGTGTATTTATTCATTGTATTTGTCCATATTTAATGCGAACAAAAATGTTTAATCCAATGCTCACTCAGATTTCATTGAAATTCATAGTACCAATTATTTCTCCACATTATGTTGCTAAACAAGTATTAGATGCTATTGAATGGCGTCGAAATGAAGTTATATTACCATATCATTTAAAATATATTGGTTTTATTAATGATTATCTCTTACCGGCATGGTTTTCTGAATGGTTTTTATTTCAAGTATCGGGTAAACGACCATTGGATGCATTTAATAAAGATAATGAAGAAGATACTCGTGAAAGAAGAAGAAAACAAGTCAATACAGGACAAGCAGAAAATATTGATTTAATCTGATCGAATTTATTATCTTTTCTTCTTTTTTTTTTATAGTAAATAAAGACATTTCTTGATAAGAAAAGTTAAAGTTCGGATGAATAAAGAACAAAGTTTTTATTTGATACAGACAAGAGAAGCTTACGTAATACTAGATAAGACTAAAATATGAAACTGAACTCGTTGACTCGTTTCTCTGTATAGATTAAATTTCAGTTAAAAAATAAAATATAAAATCTTTATTTTTTATTATATAAAAAAACACATGTTTGTTCTATTAAATGAAAAATTACAATTGCACAGTATGTATCAAAAACAAAAGAAAACTAGAATTATAATTTGGTATGTAACTCTGGAAAGATTTCATTCATAATCATTAATAATAATTTCTAAGAAAAAACTTAAAGATAACATAAAATAAATTTTTCGTTTTAATTTCTTACGTAACAAAGATGTTTGTTTAATTGTACATTTTGGAAGAGTTCAAATAATCGTTCTGCACCTAATCTTGCATTATCGGAACCGAATATTAAAGAAATGGTTTCTAGAAAAAGAAACAGATATAGTTTAAATTTGTTTCTTTGTATTCTATAGAAAGATAAACCTGGTATATTTGATAATAATTGTCGTTTAGCTTGTTGTCTTCGTTCAATTTTTTCATCATCTGTAAATGCATGTCTTTCAGGAACTGGAGTTTTAGGCCAAAATGCGTCTTGTAATATCATTAAATATTTAACAATACATTCTTCTTGAAATAGACTAACAATATATCGACGTACTTGTCGATTGATTGTACTTCCATATGTAACACGAATAAATTGTACTAACGTCATACGTATTAATTTAAGTAAACTACGTTGTTCATCGAATAATATATCAATAAAAGCATAAAATGGTTTAGCAATTGAATCAGCTCGACCTTCGAGAAAACGAACACTTCATGAAAAAGAAAAATAAGATGGAACAGAATAATATCAAAAAAGATTTTTCATACCTATCAATTTCTTGTAATTCGTTCGATGTTTTATCCGAACGAAACATATCACTAAAAATACAACAAGTTATTTTTTTCGAGAGTGGGGTGTGGGATGTTTCTATATTCTCTTACAATGAATTTTTATTTGAATTTGTTTGTTTCTTTTTAGTAGTAGCTACATTTGATGATTGTCTATCATTATCAATAATTGATGGATTTAAAAATTGATAAACTAATTCAAATGATGACATGTGTTCATCTTGTAAAATGTTTTGTAAAAATATTTCAAGTTGTTCAGATAATTGTCGAGATAATCCTGTATCATATGCTAATTGAGCAAAATTACGATGACGTACACGAAATATATCAATTGTTGGTAATGTTGGTTGTAACTAAATATATATTTAATTTTATATGAATTTAATTGTATTTTTAAAAATTAATTAAACACGAACATCTTTTAAACGAATATAAAATTGTTGCCAAGCATGTACTGTTCGTGTTACAACCCAACCAACTTGATCCTGTTCACTATTTGGACTACGAACAAGTACAGCTAAACAAGCTCGGCCATTCCCGATCTTAAAAGAAGTATTTATCGAAGCGTCTATATCTTTTGTAAGAAACTAACCACATCTGAAAGTACTTGAGCTTGCCATTGACCCAAATATGACCACCATAAATCAACATTTTCTAATAAACATTCTAATGTACTTATTTCTTGATTTAAATCAGCACAATCACGTTCAAGTGATGCTAAAATCTAAAATCGATTTCATTTATAAGCACAATCGAATATATATTTACGAACTGTAGCGTCAAATGTAGAACCTTCTTTTGCAGCTGTTAATGCATATTGTTTATTTGCTAATTGATTTCGTAAGTCAGCTAAACGTTTCGGTACACTTTGAGATGGTTCTTCAGTTGGTGATTCAGGTCGTTGTGTTGTACGATTATCATCTGATTCATCATAATTTTCATCGGCTGAAATTGGTGTTGACCAACCAAGTAATTGTTCTTTTAAATCAACTTCGAAGAAAAAATTAAATATGTATAGATAAAAAAATAAAACATACAATCTTGTAGATTAGATGAATTGAATGTTCGACATAGAGCATCATATTGTTTTGAAACAAGAAATGATGCATAATAATCACGTTGTAATACTCGATAAACAATAGCTTGAGCATGATAAAATGCATCTGGATCAGCCTATAATTATTTCATTGTTTTTATTCGTTATCAGATAATTCGATTCACTTTCTAACGGATCAAATAATTTTTAAACTACTCCAAAAGTATATTTTTACAGCATTGATTCAAAATAAACTAACAATACTCAATTCAGTTCGATCTTTACTCCTGTCTTACCTGTTCACCAACAAGAAATGATGTCATTCGAACTACAGTAGCATTATCAATCTCATCACGAACAGCACTACCAAAACGTGTTATATATGTATTATAAATTTTTGTTGCTACACGATGTCGTTCATGAGACGGAGCTAGATATTAAAATAAGACCTAATTAATGCATAACGAACTAAAATAAACAACTTACCAGAACGTAATTTCCAAATATCATACCAAAATCTAGAATAAAATAATTTATCCTAACTAAAACAATTTCTTTTCAATATCTTACTTCACTAATGTATGTGTACCAAATGTTTCTAAAAATTCATGTAAATGATGACGACCCGTAATACAACTTAATATCATATTTAATGAAAGTATCTAATTAATTTTTGTATAGTGTAAAAAAAAGTAGTTTTATTATATAATTAAAACATACTTTTCGATTAGCTAAATTTATTTTATTTGTACTTGCATCAACAAGTAGATAACTTCGACCACCATTGGCTGTAATATGTCTTTCACAAACAATTTTCGCTCGTCGTAATTGATTAAGATATTTTGTTAAATCACGATTCATTAATAATTCACCTTTTGTTCCAAGTCGAGCCTGATGATTATCTGAATAGAAAGACAATTAATATAATCGCATATTCTATTCTACATACCATTAGAAATGACTCCTTCTTTTAATAAATTTCTAATTGCTGTCGCTTGCATAATTTCTGTCACAATATAATTCCTAATAAGAATAGATATTAAAGTTTTAAATTGAAATGTCACTGATTTATTACCAAAACTGTTCGAGTTTATCAAGATCATTACTTGTTTCAATAAGTTTAATAAAATTTTCATAATTCGATGCTAATGTAAATTTTCGTAATTTTTGTTCATTATTTAAATTTAATTGTTCGAGTTTTAATAAAATATTTTCATTAAAATAATCTGGTTCACATATTAAATTTATCGTTGGTTTAAAAACTATATTTGATAGAAATAAATATTTTCTTTTGTCATAAATAAAACAGAATTTACCTTTAAAAACAAGTATTTCACGTAATAAGTGTCTTATAGCTAATGTTGATGAATAACTTGCTGGTAAAAGTTGAAGTAATAATGCTTCACTTATCGCTCGCAAAAAATCATTTTCACTTTCATCCGTTGCTAGATAAGCATGTAATTGAAATGAATATTCAGCAGGATGTAAACTATTTTTTATCAAAAATCAAATATATCATAAATCTTGTAAAGAATACGAACGTTGCTCGTCGAACTTGTTGATAATGCTCAGCAAATTGTACAACAAGATCGTTCGATATAACTTTAACCCAATCAATATGAGCACAACGTGTTTTAAGATTCGATACGATTAAATGAATTTCTTGTCTAAAGAGAAAATAATGATTATTTAAAAAAGAGATTTGTTAAGTAAGATTGATTACTTGACTGTTCGAGTAAATGTTATTTGTTCATAAGAAACATGTTGATACCAAGATAAAACAAGATCGTTTAAAAGTAAATCACATATCTGATCAACAATAGTATCTAAATCAATGTTAGATGCATGTTGTGCAACAATATTTTCTTTTAGATTTTCTTTGGAAGATATCTATGAAAAAGGGAGAAAATAAAATTTTATTCTAAATTATTTAGTTTACTTGAATTTGTTCTATTATCCATTTAACTATATTATTATGTCGTGTTTTGATTTTTTGACTATGAACAATTCTATATAATTTTGATTGATGTATTGCTAATATAAAACCATAGATTAAACCTTTAAAACAAACAATTTATTTAGAGACTGTATATACATATATATGCATACATACCGATTGATATTAATGTAAAACAAATGGAGAAAAGTGTATAGTAAATAAAAAAATAGACGAATATACAAATCGTTGGAATGAGTAAAATAGAAGTTTTATAAGTAGCCCAAATCATTAATGATCATCTAAAACGAGAATTCTTTTTATCATATTCATTACTTGGTTATAGGATACATCAGCATCAAGTTTTATACATGTTATATAATCAATGTCTCCTTATCTTCTTCTTTATATTCAAAATATTCTCGTTTTTTTCTTTTTTCTGAAGAACATGCAATAATGAATTATTTGATTCCCCCGTATCCAATATCTATTGTTAAAGAATCAATTAGTTTTACGAAGAATATCATTCGATCTAAAATTATAACAAAAAATTTCTAATTTTGTTCGATTGAAAGAATTCTTCACAAGTAAATCACTTTACTTTTTGAAATCAATAATTTAGTTCTAATTTTTAACCTATTCATATTATTTCGTAGAAAACGAAATTTCAATCGAGATCATTATGTATTAAGATGAGACTCTTTAGGAAATCTGTGTAAATAAAGCTTTTCATCTAAGAACCAAAAGAAACAATGATTAAGTTTTCAAAACTAGGTTATAAATCTCTTTAAGATTTCAAATGAAATATAAATAAAAAAATAAAACTATTTTATAAGTTGTAATCATGTTAAATATCACAAAAATAAAAGAAAAGATTCAATCTATTGATTCAGTTTTATAGCATATTTCATTTTCTTCCATAATGCAATACACATTACTGGTAAACGATCTTCAGTAATATCTTTTTGTTGAATACGACGATATTGAAATCTAAATATACAATGTTAGAAAAAAAATATTTTATTATCTTTGTTTTTCTCTTTACCGAAGTATAGTTCGCACTTCATCATAACGCTTCTGTTGTAAATAACTTAATGACAAAAATAAATAAGATTTAACTAATGCATTTGGATCACCAATTTCAGATGATAAACGTATTTGATTTTTTGATATTGCTTCAGCTTCTTTTGCCTAAATATTTATCGATAGAATAGAGGAAAAAAAACATATTTTTATATTTACATGTTCAGCAGATATTTCACCAAGACATGAATGACCACCACCTAATGTTGATAACCATGCCCATGATGATTCATAACGAACACGTTTTACTAAAACAGACAATTGAATCGATGCCCTATTTGATTATAAATAAGAAAATAACTAATAAGAAAATCATTTAATAAATATCTACCAATAACGATTAATCCATTCATCGAATTGATTTATTTTAGGATAAACTTGTAAATAAATAATATTTTGACGATGATTAATTGAAGAAAAAATATATTTGAGACGTTTTCGATAGGATTTATTATTAAATTGTCTGACAAGATAATAGAATATATTTGCAAAATTGGACGATGATGAAAGTTCACTGAGAAGTACAGTGTAAAAATATAAATTCGATGAGATTTGACAATGAATTACTGGAAGATTTTCTTCATTATCATCATTATTCAATGATGGATGGTTGAGTGAAAAATGAATCGGCGAGTCTTTATGACTGATTATTATAGACATTGAGTTAAACGGAGATCAGAAACAGACAGTAAAATATGTCAATTTTGTTCGTTCGGCTATTAGGTTTGAAGAAATCTTAAAACTATATCAAGACAATATTAGAGATCCTATAAAAAACTATATCGAAAGAGGGCGTAAGATGATAACAAATAGAATTCTTAATGTTTGTTTTTAATCAAGAGAATATATGAGATTGAAGTTATATTAATAGAATAAGACTCTTTAAACTAAGCGCATGACCTACTAATTATTAAGAGAGCGTCTATGACAGCACCGAGGAATCGAGGCACAAGACAAAAAATACTTTTATGATTTAGCATGTGCATTTGAAAGATCATGTTTTGAAACTAACAAATCCAAATTTTTAGCTCATTTGGATGTATTTTAAAAAAGTTGGCCTAGATTGACTTTTTATCAGTACCAATCTATAACTTAAGTTATAGATTGGTACTGATAAAAAGTCAATCTAGGCCAACTTTTTTAAAATACATCCAAATGAGCTAAAAATTTGGATTTGTTAGTTTCAAAACATGATCTTTCAAATGCACATGCTAAATCATAAAAGTATTTTTTGTCTTGTGCCTCGTATACTGGAACGTTGCTCGATATTCTCATGGACTGTCTCTTAAACAGTTGACATAGTACTTTTATGTCTATGAAGAATAGTTTTGATATATTCCAGATCCTTAATTCTCATAAATACTGCATACATAATATACAAAAATAAAAATACTTCAGCAAAACATTTTTTTATTTATACAAATTCAAAAACGATTGATAGGATGAGCCCACATTATTTGTGATATTCGTCGACACAATAAATTTCGATGACTATGATATTTTAAACGATTAAAAAGTCGAATAAGTTCAGTACGAAAAAGTTTTCCACGTAATGTATGTACAAAAAACATTCCACTTGGATTAATATATGAAATAGCAACTGAAAGTTGATATGCAAAGTATTCATTATAAATTTGTTCATTTGCTTTTTCGATCGAAATTGTTATCGATAGATAAAATTTGATAATACTAATAGGAAACATACATATACCAATTAAAGCTACTTGAAGTAATAACATGGATATAAGTTGTTTATCACGTCGATTGATTTTATTTATTGATCCAATATATGATGGAAGTTGTCCAATACGCTGATAACTTCGTTTTATATTTATTAACATACCAGCACCAAAACCTAACATTAAACTTGATGGCAAAAAACTATTGAATATTAAATAACTAGCTGTATCAATATATGAACAATATTTATCTTTAGTTTTACAATATCCATTAGTTATAAAAGATGCTTCAAAACAATAAAAAACTTCTACATAACATAATAAACTAAATATTAATATAAATAATATAATACGATTAGTTCGTTTTCGATTCATCCATTGTCGATGTATAATATTTAATGATGATGATAAATATCTATCGACACAAGCAAGTACAATCAACCAAAGAGATCCTGATTGACATACATATATAAGATAATAACGCATTGGACAAAATATGGATGCATTATATGTTAAATCAATATTGTAACCCATTAAACATCGTAAAAAAACACCGAAGATAAGTATTATTAAATTTAAAAAACTTGATATTAATAAACATAAAACACAAGTATTTCGACGAAGATGTGGTCGACTAAAAATATATACATTTAATAAATTTCCCCAAATACCAATAATACCGAGAAATAAAATTCCATAACGATTCATTGCTGATATACCAATTGTTGCAAGTCTTGATGATGCAATACCACCCATAACTTATTATTATCGAGATACTCGTTTAGTGATATGAGATGGATGTCAGCTATGAAAAAAATAGAACAAGAAAGATGATAAACTGATTCAATAACATAATTAATAATGTATACTATTTATTTTATTTTTATACTTGATGACATTTGAAGTTAGTAAAAATAATATTAGATGACATGAAAAACGTGTTGCATCAATACGAATCTGCACTTATTCTATTGATGAAACTATTTTATAAATAGAAACGCACGTTCATAATATTGTTTATGTAAAGTATATTAAAAAGTCCTTATTGATTTTAGAACGTTTAGAAAACAACTAAAAGATCATATTCAACAAATACAAAATATTAAAAGTCATTATTATGCAAAACTTAATACTACTTGAGAAGAATTCGAAATAGTATAATTTAATGTTGAAATTGTTTTCTTGGTGATGAAATAGCAATACTCGCCTTAGTGGATTAGTAACGAATTTATGAAATATTGCTAAAGTTATTCAAGAATATGCATAGATAGTTTAAAAACTGGATGAGCAAACTTTTGAAATCAGTGGAGATAAAAACATCACTTTTTTTAAATTCATAAGCAATTTGATAAAAACGATTTAAGAACATAGATGGAATTGGATAGTGGTCGAAATAATTTATAATCGTTTATTAGGTATAAAAAAAACCATTACTCAGCATAATCACAAATAGCTAAGGTAAAATACGAAAAAAGATAAATAATGCTTTTCTACGTCGAATCAAACAAAGATATCTTTAAATCATGACTTTTCATTAAAAAGAATACTGAAAAATATCTCTCTGTTTATCATACATTAACCGTATATATTGCTATTATTTTTTATATGTTTTTGCTTTGGTTCATGAACTAGTGTTTTTAATAGCAAAATACCATACCGTGCCAATGGTAAAAAAAACATGTCAAGAAAACATAGACAAACATTATCATAATAAATACAGTTGTTCGCAAAAAAACTTAGAAAAATTGTTTTTTTAAACAACTATTTTTCTACTGTTACAAATGAATATAAAACTGATTTTTCCAGAGATAAATCCTTGAGAGATATACTACATGTTGTATATATAAAAGTGTTATTTCTTTCCCCTTTTGTATTTTTATAAGTCAATCAAAAGAATATAAAATTATACTGTTATTTGGTTCTCCGCGTGGGCTAACTACTACATTATAAACTAATTTGAAAAGGACTTGTATAGGAGAAAATATTTGTAGAAGAAGGTTTTCAAGTTTTTTTGCAAACAACTGTAAGAAATAAATGTGCTAAGATAGAAATGGATTGAATAACCTGTTTAGTAAAAAAAACGATAATCTCTACGACTGGCAGTAGATAATAAATCTCGAAGAAGAACGAACTATCTTAGCTCCACCTACAAGTAAAACGAAAAGAGAAACAAGAAAGAAAGAGAAAAAAAGTGATTTATGGATAAGCCATAGTATAACCAATAAGCAAAGTACTTTTTCATTTAACAAAGTACCATCTAAGTACTTCGACTTTTTCAGCAAAGTACCAAATAACAACCTTTTCAAAATTTTACGTGTCGTCTGTACTTTCCTTAAGCATCTGACACGTGCTATAAAAAAATACTGTGTTTATGTACTAAATTCAATCTATTATTTTATGCATGATTTGTCACATATTCACAATGAAGAACAATAAGAGCGTAACTCGATAAACAAATATATATATATATATATATGCACATTTACTTTATACTCTATCTATATAAATTTTGTTGATTACATATTATTTTCTTTTTAGAATATAACGTTCAAATTATTATGGCAGAACAACATACAACTGGTTTTGGCAAATATATGTCATTCATTACAAACCGTTTACTTGAAAATACCGTATGGACATTTGCTGAATTAGGTATTGCTGATCTTTTTGCAGCTGTTGATAAACCACAGACAGCTGAAGAATTAGCAAAAAAACAAGGATGGAACAGTGAATATCTTTATCGACTCTTACGAACAGTAACTGATGCTGATATTGTACGTGAAATAAAATCTGATCAAACAATCGAACCAGAAAAAACAAATCGTTTCGAATTAACTGAACATGGCCGTCTTTTAACATCGGATCATCCAAGTAAAACTCGATATTTACTTTGCTGGGAATTAAGTCCACTCGTTAAAACAGCTTCAAATTATTTACCTAATTTAATACGTGATGGTCCTAGTAAGGGTACTGGAGTTCAATATGTCATTGGTAATCAATCGACTTTTGATTTTTTTCAAAAAAAAGAAAATAAGAAAATTGCTAGTGATTTTAATGAAGCTATGACATGTATCTCAAAAAATTACAGTCAACCACTTATTAATACTATTGACTTTGGTCGATTCAATAAAATTGTTGATATTGGTGGTAGTTTAGGTTTACTTTTATCTCAAATACTTAAAAAATATACAACAATTCAACAAGGTATTTGCTTTGATTTACCTAGTGTTATTCAACAAGCAAAACTTGTAAATGAATTTGACAAACAGAATATATCAAAAGATCGATATCAATTCATCAGTGGAGATATGTTTGATGCAACGACAATTCCACAAGCTAATGCTTATATTATGAAAAATATCATTCACGATTGGAATGATCAGCGAGCAATTGATATTTTTAAAGCTATTCGAAAAGCAGCTAAGGAACAACAAGTGACATTATTTCTTATTGAATTTGTTATATTACCAGAAAATGAACAAAATAAACGTATTAATAATATTGCACATAGTATCGATATGCATATGATGGTAATGTTAGGTGCAAAAGAACGTACACAATACCAATATGAATATCTTTTAAAACAAGGTGGTTTTCAACTAAAACAATTACATTATACAGAAACACCAATTTCAATCATCGAAGCTGTTCCTAATTAATTCATGTTTTTTTCTTTTGACTGATTTTTATCATGTAAACAAAGATCTTTTTTTTTATAGAAAGAATTTTAATATAGAATTTAATTCAACTATATTGTTGTTGACGTTATTCAAAAGTTCGATCAGCGTCATTTATTGAATTAAAAGAAAAATACTCTGCATACATGTATCTATCTATCTACTATCTAAAGAGAATAGTAAAGGAACTATCGATTGGTATTCATATTCTAATTTTATCTTTTCATAAATATATCATCTACATCATCAAATCTATATTTTAATGAATATTATTATGAACCATCGACGTTTTCAGCATATAATACTGATCAACTTTACTATAATTATCAGTTTGACGCTAACTCAACATCAATTCTAAATTATTCAACAAATAATTATAATCGTAACATTTTCTTGTTTCACATGTTTAAGTTTTCTTTATTTTTTCTTGATTTCTAGTTTCTAATCATGATTTATTATATTCACAAGAACCAACAGTCAATACAATTAAAATTCATATTAATCCTTTTTTCAAACCTCGTTCATCACATCATACTAGTGAATCTTCAACTGAAATCGAACAACCACAACATAATTTATCTGTATCTTCACAAAGTCAAAGTCGCTCATTATCCTCTAATCGACAAGTAATAACATCTACTAATAAAGAATCAAAAACAGTCATTCAAAAAAAACAATTAAAATCAAAACATCGTCGTGCATCAATCGATAGATCGGAAAAGAAAAAAGACAAATTAAAACGTTTATATAAAGAATATTCTGATGAAAATTTATGTGAACATTGGAAACCATTACGAACTCAACAATGTTCTGAACTATGTCAATATGCTTTAGATAAATATCATCAAATAGAATAGATTTCTTTTAATATTAATACATTTTTAAGTTTGATATTTCTATAGATTTTCTTGTTCCTTGTTTTTATTCATGTACATTACACTTTTTTTGTTTCTCATAGATTTTATGCGTAAATATGTTAACTTTGTAATTAAGATTGAACATAACTATTAAATATCCTTCTGGAAAAAGAAATTCTTTTTCTTATAACAATATAATGAATAAGTCATCTTTTAGTTTGAAGATGATTCAAAGCCTTTGAAAATTGCTAAAAGTTGATTTTATTTCTTAGATATGCGATGTCGTTTTCGTCGATTAAACTATATCTTATTCTTAAGTATTTCTTTATTTCTATTTTATCGAATATATAACATAAATCCTATATTATCATACTCTCAATCACCTTTTACAGTAAGTAACCATTCATTGGTGATCTTTCTATTTCTACTTCGAATAGCTCATTCATTATCAAAACTACACTTATCGTATACTTTCATCATCTTTTACATATAATTCTCGTGGATCATATCTTAATTTTGCTTATTTCAATGTTGAACAACGTAATCGAGTATTATACATCGATTTTTTATATGGTAGGCTTTCGTATGCAGTATCAACCAAAGTTTTGACTAGAATTTTTAGATATACCCGTTTCATCTCAATGGCAACCAGATGGACATCTTTATCCAATACAAATTGCTCAGTATGGTTTAAGTCATTGGAGTCGATTAGAACTCAATTCAAAAAATCAACAAAATAAAATATATAAATTCGAACGAATACAGCCAAGTAAATTCTCATGACTTTATGTTTAAAATGTACTAGTTTCTTTATTTAGAAGAAAATAATCATTGTTCATCATGGCATACAATAAAAGATGAAATATTTCTTTCAAATACATATATTCATTTTACAATTTCATCAAATTCTTCATTACATTTTCATTTTTTCAATAATAATATTGAACTTATTTATTTGACAAAAACAATACACGATTTAGAAACTTTAACAAAGAGAATTATTCCACTTAAGGGTTCTCCTCGTCAAGTCAATCGATATATGCTAATTGACATAGAAAAACTCATGAGAAAAACACTTGTTTTCAGACGTGATTTCATCAAAATTCAAATTTGTGGTGATACACAATCTGGTGTTGATCAATTAATTATTGGTAATCAAACTTTGTATGATCAACAAGCTTTTTATTCAGCAACACGATGGTTATTAAATAATCAAGATTTACAAACAGGTTGTTGGTTTATTCATGTTCAACGAAATTATGGTCATCATACTCACTATCATTTACGAAATCCGTGGTGTTCAGCAATGGCACAAGGTTAATTTTGTTGGTATAAAAACTATTAACTACTATTTTTCTTCTAAATTCAGGTCAAGCTGCATCATTACTCGTTCGTCTCTATTCACTAACAAATAATAAGGAACATTTATTAGCTATTCGTCGAGCTATTTAACCTTTATGGTCATCAAATCTGACTCGAGCTTATTTTAAAAATCGTTTTCTTTGGCTTGAAGAATATCCATTAGAATCAGCAACTAAAGGTCTTTTTGTTCTTAATGGATGTCTTTATGCTTTAATTGGTATCATCGATGCTAATACAATTGATTATCAACCATATTTATCTGAATTAATAAATCAAATAATTATTTCATTACAACATATGCTTCCATATTATATTCATCCAAATATTTCGAATTGGTCTCTTTATGATTTAAGTCATATAACAATGAAATCAAAAATAAATTCAGCTTCTTATTCATATCATCTTGTACATATAACTTTACTTCAATGTTTACGACAGATATTTAAGAAGACAAATGATTCTATATCTCAACTATTTGATTTCTATGTACAACGATTTACATCAGCTATTTTGTAATATAATCTTCATTTTCCTTGACTGGATAATAATAAATAACAATAAAATCTTTTGTTTTTTCTTCATTACGAACTAGACCAACGCCAAGATATTTACAATCGGGAATTAATATTGGTGTGTAACGTATCTGAAAAAACAAAAAATCAGTAGATCTATCCATCATTTCTTTACTTTCGACGATTGACCATATTTAAAATCATCAATAAGTTCATCATGTATTAATCTAGCAATATCTGAACCATCATTCACAGGTGCTTCACAAGACATGACTCTATCGAATAAAAGACATACTCAAAATATTGTTTGAATTTTTCATACGTTTCTCCGATAGGTTCACTATTATAAATAAGATCAAATTGAGTGGTGTTTTGTATATAATTTTGAACTGATAATTGTGTCGCTCGATCAAGTGCTCGATTAGTAAGTTCCGAAGAAAGTTCAAGTGATAGAAATCCTAGTTGAGAACGATACTCATTTATTGTTTCGAGATATTGCTTTGTTAAACGATCTAAATCAATATCGCTTTGAATTTCATCTTTAAAATTTGATGTTGACATGATTTTGTTCATTAATTGATTATTCGACACTTTTTTATCTTTTGGTGATGATGAAGATCCATTGTTGATTATTGTTGTTGTAGTAGGACGTGGCTTTGGCTTTCGAAAACAACAAATACGATGACAAGTAATAATTGTATTCGACATACATTTTATTGAATATATTATTTGATTTTACACAACAAGAATCAAATTTCGGGACGAAATATAATAGGATTCGTCGATATAATTAAATGATATTTTTAGCGCTATCTACCTGTTAACATTAGACAGTACTTTTATTTGAACTTTTTACTAATAAAAATAATACACATCAAATATAATTTCATGTAAAGAATAGTTTGTTTTGGAACCCGTGTCATATTTTTTAATATTGGTCATATAATATTGTAATAATTTTCACATTTTGAAGATGAACATACAAAATTACTTCATCTTCCAGTTTTTTTCCGAACAATGAATAGTACAACATTCAGAGTTGTTTTTGTGAATAATTATAATGTAGTCTTCGATATTTTTAAAGAACAGTCAAGCCATTGCATAGAAGCTCTTGCCAGTTGACTGAGCGACAGCTGAACTGGTTCCATTCGACTTCTGAAACTAGTCTTCCTTATGAGTGTTTGTATAGGGTGTGGCTGTGTCGCTGAGTATCTGCTTGATCAGATCAATCATAGACGCACACCTACACCCATCTACCCAAGCTCACCCACACACACCCACACCCATCCACCCAAGCTCACTTACTCACACCCATACCCATACTCACATCCACACCCACACCCAAGCTCACCCACATTCACACCCATCCACCCAAGTTCACCCACCCACATCTACACCCAAGACTAGACAGAAGCCTAGGGAGGTTCCTTCGGCAGATCTACGTGATTTCTCTTTATTACATTGGTATTCTGATCGTGACAGGATGATTTTTATATACTAATCGTGATGGCAAAGAAATGAACGTGTTTGAATGATCATGAAACGACGGACGTGATAGTTGCTGTTTGGTAATCAATATTTTAATTTTGACGTGATCATTGCAGCGAGTAATAGAAGAAAAAATCCGACTGTGTTCATTATTTGAAGAAGAGAAAAAAGAAAAAGAAAACGTCAAATAAAATCGACAGTGATTCTTTACTACATAGGTTTGGTTAATCTCCATTCAGTCATGATTGTCGAGTTGATGTAAATGGCGATGATTCTGAGCGTTACCATATTTATTGTCTTGCTTATCGTCAAAAATACTGGTCTTATTCTCGTGTACAACACGGAGAATAGTTTAGGCATGGAGGCTATCCATTGTATTTACTACGTTGATAATCAAACAGTGGAGTTTTGTGCAAGACTAGGCTTCAGTTTACAATGGCAATCATCTTTGTCTGAATGCCAAAATGGAGGAAAGAAATGGACTTACAAAGAACTACTCGAACACAACATCACTCCATGGCAAGTACTTTCGTGGAGTTCTGGTGTCGAGAAAGCCGATGAATATGGTCGTGTTTTCTACAATCAATCGATAATGGATGTATCCGATGGGTTCTTATGCAATTGTACGGTTGATGGATCATTTGGAAAAAACTGCGAATTCAAGCTGCTTTTCAATTATAACTCATTCAAGGAAGTTATTGTCAAAACATTCCAATATAAAAACGATCTTCGAGGTCATCAATTATATGGATCGATATGGTGCTATCAAACACTATTAATTTGCAATTATGGAATGCTTTGCTTAGACTGGCGCAACATATGTGATGGCCAACAAAATTGTATGGATGGCTATGATGAAGAAAATTGTGACAAGCTGGAATTCAACGAATGCGAGTCTGATGAATATCGTTGCCTGAATGGTATGTGTATCGATGAAGAGTACTGGCTTGATGGTAAGTACATAAGTTTGAAAAATGTCACAATATTCATGTTAACTCAGTGCTTGTGTGAATGAGTTCGATTTACTTGTATATGTGCAGAGGAGAAATGAAAACAATTGAAAAAAATAACAGAAACAAAGGTGGTACAAACATGTACATGTATAACTCGATGAGAGAATTGGAAAGAACTAGGATACAATGCATATAAATATATTTGAAATATATCCAACATACAATACACGGGTATTTCTAACACTAATTAATATCATAGAAGTTGTCACATGAACAATTGAGATCACTTGTGGAAACAAAGATAAAAGATTTTGTTGAAGAAACTCGATTGCTAGAGCGAAAATTTCTAGTTTTAAACAGTTATTTATCTTCTTTTCATACATAAAAGAGACATAAAGCTGATTCATCAGCCGTATATATACTGATGACCTACATTATAGAAAACTAACAGGTTAGAGTAAGGGTGATGATGAAAATAAGAACTACTGTAATTCTTTCATTTTTGGCTAATTTGACGGTCATTCGTTCTAGGAGTTCCTGATTGTATGGATTGGAGCGATGAGCAATCCAAGAATGACTTCAGTTGCTCCACTAATGCGCAGTTTATCGAATGCGATGAACATATATGTGATAGCGATCAATGGTCGTGTGGCGATGGACAGTGCATTTTTTTTTATAATCGACATTTATATCAAACATTTCTGCCACGTGATTTGCCATGTAACACTATGCGCGAATACAATCACATGTGTGAAAGCAGTTCAAACCCGTCCTTCAAACTATGGACGAAGCCCGATGGACTTTGCTGGTTCAGTACAGATGGTAAATATAATGATACATTGATGAATATGGGGATGGTAAATATGTCAGACAATGACAAATGTATTTACTTGATTCGATGTGCACTATCTGGTGGTTTAGAGTCTAGTTGCCCATGTAATGGAATCAATTGCACCAAACTGATGCAATTCTTCTGTGAAATAGATATAATATATCCATATCCCACCAAGGGGATGATTGTTCCATGGTTAGGTCATTATTACCATTGGAATCGAACATGGACAGATCCAACCCCAGACGCGTTCATAATGAATGGAAGCATCAAATGTCGGGGATACCGTATCGTATCAAAAAATCCTTTGTGGCAGGAGTACGGACTCGAACTAGTGATTTTGCGCAATAGTGAACCTCTTTTCTGTCCAGCTTTTCATTCGCCCGATGTATTAACGGAAACCGAGTCGGCCCTTCAGTATCCAGTGAATTGTTGGAATGATACACGAACTTTTAACAACCGTTCGTACGGGTTTTATGATATCTGTACACTTACACGCGAGTGCATCTCGCAATATCGTATTACCGATGGCCGCCCAGATTGTGGAGATGCGAAAGACGAGGACGTTCAAGTAGTTAAACAAACAAATTATTGTTTCAACCTTCGGAAACATCGCTTTCAATGTTCAGTTGAAGAAATGAATTGTTTACCTATATCAAACTTTGCCAGAACAGACTCCAACTGTAAAAACAAAAATGACATCTTTGTCGTGGGTAGCATTAAAAAAGTAGAAGAAATTTCGTGTGAAAGAGAAGATGATAGTGGATGTCTTTTCCTAAGATACTATATTGGCAATTCATCTAATCCGAATTCAACATTAAGGATCGATACAGCAAACGATCCTATACAGAATGTGTTAGTCCTTCAACACGATGATTATTGTAGCAGTTCCTGGAATTACCCATCGCACTTGGGCAAAAATAGAGATTTTTGTCAAGAACGAATTTGCGATAATAGACAGTACAAATGCCTATCTGGTCAATGTATCAGTCAGACGTGGATATGTGATGGAGAATGGGATTGTAGTGATGGATCCGACGAAGAAGCGATCGTTTTGATCGAACAATGGTCTTTGCATAACCAACATCTACCAGATTTGGATAAACAAAAGCAAGAATGTTTTCGTAGATACTCCCACTCGAAGATGCCTTTCTCGGATTTGTGCAATTTGTCAATAGAGTATCCGTGTTATTTAGCGTCAGTTCCCGACCCATTGGATATTTATACTTATCGACCATGCATCAATCTCAATCAGATCGGCGACGGAATTGTCGATTGCTACGGAGCTGTGGACGAAAAAAATACAGCAGAAGATTGTAATGGCCATATGCTCGGGTACACACTGCGATGTGATAATTCTTGCACTCATAATCCGATCGCTTGTGAAACTAATGAACCATGTTCGAATTCATTACTCTGTTCGTACAAAAGCAAGAATGCAACGTGTTCTGATAAGAACGATGTGATTTGTCTGAATGAGGTGTGTGTCAAAAATGCACGATGCGATGGGATCAAGCAATGTTTGCATGGTGAAGATGAATATTGGTGTCATCCATACATTAATAATATCCACCGTAGAGCATTCTATCGACTAGGTAAACATAGGACAACCATCTTCCCACTACCAACGTTTCCGACAGTTATTCCCACAATTCAACAATATAAAAAATCAATATCGGCAGTTCCAGAAACTAAATATCGGCTTACTACAATGCTTAATACGCGCGAATATCGACAAAAACAAGATGCTACACTTGATTGGCAGTTATTTAGCTGCAATCGAGGCATCGCTATAGGCTTTGAGACCAACGTGTCGTGTTTTTGTCCACCTGCCTACTACGGTCGTCGTTGCCAATTTTTCGCAGACCGTCTTACTATAATTACGCATCTCGATCTCAGTACTCTCACTCCTACACTGCTTCTTTCTTCAAGTCTATTCAAGATTGTTGCAAGCTTAGTGTTTCGTCAAACAAAATATATCGATCATCATATTTTCTATGTAAATCCAATATTAGAAACAACAAATTATGTCAAACAACGTTTTTATCTGCTCTATTCTCGTTCAGAAACAATGTTAGAGCATAAACAGTGGCGATACTTGAACAGTACGGATGTTATTAACGATCATCCTTATTGGGTACATTTTGATGTTTATGCGCTCCAAAGTAATGACACAATCGAGTTAGGATCATTTCGATACATAATCTACTTTGATTACCTTCCGGCCTTTCGTCTCGCAACGGTGTTGAAATTTCCGTCTTGGTTTGGAAATTCTACGATCGATCCATGCGCTCAAAAGCCATGTAGTGCAAATTCTATCTGTAAACCTATTCTAAACGAAGAAGGAAAGTTCTATTGTTCGTGTTTATCAGGTTACACAGATGTGAACTGCACTGTATATGAACAAAAATGCTCTTCATATTGTTCACCAGATTCCATTTGTCGACCTGATCAACGTGGTCTCATTAAAAATCCAGATAATCCATTATGCATATGTTCTCTCGATCATTTTGGTCCGAGTTGTCATATACGAAATGAAGCATGCGAATCAGATCCTTGCGGCTTGAATGGAACTTGTCATTTAACATACGACCCAAGTGGTGACAAACCAATCGTTTGTCAATGCTCAAAGCAGTTCTATGGTGATCGATGTCAATATGAGAAAGTCGCAGTTGCAATTCATGTGAACATGACTTTAGCACCAAGTGTTAGTGTCGTTCAGTTCTACGACTTTGACCAGCTTTCAGGATCGATAATAAAATTACAACATCAGATGATCACTACTGGACTGCCGCTAACAATTCGTTATTATCATGACCAAGAAAAGGCTCCGTTTCTTTGTCTACTGAAAACTTACGAAGGTTTCTCAGACCCTCAATACTACGTGCTCTACGTTCAAGAGAATAGAACACTTATCAACCTCACTTCAACGCCTCGATTTTGTCCAAATGCCATATCACTACTGCCTAGAGGTAAGTTATTTGCATTTTGAACAACATTTTCAGTCACACATTCTTTCTGGTTTCAGACGAGATTTCAAAAGTACCTGCCCTCTTCATATATCATCATATTTGCCTTAATGATAAATATCGCTTGTGTTTCTATCACAGCACTTCTTTTTGTCTTTGCCTAGCAGATGGCGTTCGCGCCATGTGTTTCACATATGATCCCGCAATAGACCGCTGTGACTTTTGTTTATCAGGTGGAAAATGTATCAAGGGAGATCCAACAAATTCTCAAGACTTCATCTGCTTATGTCCAGACTGCCATCAAGGACGTCGGTGCGAATTTAGTATGCGAGCTTTTGGATTTACACTCGACTCTCTTCTTAACTCGCAGTCTAAAACAACTCAACTAATCTACATTATACTGACCTTTCTTATTTTCACTATTGGTCTTCTTAATAATTTGTGCTCCCTTCTCACTTTCATACGAAAAGAGCCACGCAAAGTCAGAGTTGGTAACTATTTATTTGTTCTCAGTATCCTCAATCAATGTGCTCTCCTCGGACTTTTTTTCAAGTTCGTCCACGTTCTGTTTGGTACATTGGGATGGACAACTGCTACATCATGCAAAATCGTTAGTTTTATGCTGTCTACCATCACTCGCTCATCCTACTGGCTAACAAGTTGGATAACCATTAATCGTCTTTTCATGGTCTGGTTTCCCACGAGCACCACTGTCAAAAATCCTTCAGTTGGTATCTATATAAGTATAGTCACTATTCTTGCTCTGTTTGGTCTGCACACTCACGAGATTCTCGCTTATGATATCATTCGTCAGCCGAATTCATCTACCTTAGTCTGTGTAACTAATTTTCAACAGAGCATTTTGGCTAATTACGATCGAGTGAACACACTTTTGCACTACATCATCCCATTCTTGATTCAAGCGATAGCAATCACAATCTTAATTATACAAATTGCTCGAAGACGAACAAAAGCAACTAGCGAGAAGACAACATTTGGACAAGTATTGAAGAAACAGTTCACTATGCACAAAGAACTCTATCTGATACCGGCTATTATCGTCTTATCCGCTTTGCCTCAAATCATTATTTCCTTTAGCCTAGCTTGCACGCAGTTGAATGTTTGGCAGAAACATGCTCTTCTTGTCGCTTATTTACTCTCCTATGTCCCACAAACACTTGGATTTGTCCTTTTCGTTTTGCCTTCAAGTGGCTACAAGAAGGAGTTTGGTGAGACAGTTATTGGAAGAAAATACTTCAAATGGATGTTCAAACCTAAGGTGAAAAATCCACAACAAGCAAGACAACTACAACAGCGAGCAAAATGAACTTTTGATAATTGACTGCTTCTTACGCTTCATGAAAATATTAACAAAATTCTATACGTACATGTACTAATTTAGACTTTCTTTTATTTTTCATTCAATATAGGACATAAATCCAGGAGTGTGTGTGGATGTGGATGTGGATCTGGGTCTAGGGATGGGTGTGAGAATCGACGAGGGTGTGGATAGGTGTGGGTATCAATGTAGAGTGAGTAGAATCAGAACAGACCATACATAGCCATACCCACACCCTCCTTATTGATATTCATATATCATATATGAAAGAAATTTTTCCTAGTTAAAGTAAAATTGGTTCATATTTATTCATTTAAACTTATATGAAGAAAACAATCAAACTAAAATATTGAATCATTGATCTTTTATTTTCAAAGTCGTTTTATTTCTAAATAAAGATTAATAATATGTATTGCTGATATCATTAAGTCAATACAAAACTGTGTAAGACAAACATCAATGTGATATAAATATACGATCACCAAAAACAACATGTAGTTATATCATATAGAAAACTTCGATTGCATTATAATGGCAATTTCTAAGAAAAATAAAGATTGTATTTAATATTAACAATCGTAAATATATTTATCATGATTACAAAACAAAATAAATACAATATTGAAATGATTATTGTCGAGTAAATAAAGAATCTTCGTAAAATTTTAAAATTTGAATTTGTGGACAATATTTTTCATAGATATCTTCTCCTAAAATTTCAATCATTCGTTGTTTGAATTCAACATTATCAACATGATCTAAAATATCGAGAACTTGTTTTAATTGCTGTGATGATATTTCTTTTAAACAATAATCTCTTAGTGCATCACGTCGTTCTTCTAATTTATTTGTTGCCATCATTGTACGATCAAACATTGAAGGAATTTCTGTTAACGTTGATGATACTGATGATGATACCGGTTGACGTAAAGTCGCATCAAGTTGATGTAAGAAATCATTGATATCCTTTTCAGCTTTACGTTCTTGTTCAACAACATCTATTTGACTATCATTAGATATAGAACGATCATATACAGGTGGAGTTTTTGGCTGAGTACTATCTTCTTCTATGGGACTTGTTGTCGAGTGAAAACGTTGATCCCGTCGCCGTTGACGAGCACTTGCATTAGCATGAGATATATTATTATCTGAAAATAATCAATAGAAATATAAAATATTTAGATCGAGAAAACGAAATACTACCATCATTTTGATTTGCATGAGTAGGTGATGATGACTGTCGTTTAAAACGTGCAAGTGTATCATTTTCACGTATTTTTGCTATAAAACGATTATTAATTATATTTGATTGTTGTTGTTTTTCTTCATCTTCATCTTCTTGAGTAACATTAATAGATGGCGAAGGAGATTCAGGTGTTTCATCATATGGAAGTACTGCTTTCTGTTTAAGACGTCGGGCTCGTGATTGACTTAATGGTGGAATGGGTGATTTAGGTTTTTCGTTGACACTTTCTTCAGATGATATTAGATGTGAAGCACGTGGCTTAGGTACTGGAGGCATTGAAGACTGATCCGAATCTTTCGATGATTGAACAACTAATGATGATTCAACAGGCTAAGTATAGAAATAGAATTTTTCTATTATTTGAAATACAAATATTTTTAAACATGAAAATAATCGCAATAAAACAAACAATTTTAAGCAGATTGATTTTTATATCGAACTATATAATTTTTTTCATAGAGACATGTATAAAGAATAGTGTTATCGAATTCTCTTATAAAAACACCATCTTGATATAGTTCAATATTATTTCTAAAAAAATATTTTTTTCTCAACTAAAGATAAGTTTTACCCTGTACCGGCGTTGTTATATTTGTATGACATCGTTCTAGTGTCTTCTTATATAATCTAGCAATATGCTGTTTTATATATGGATGTTGTAAAATTTGTTTAGCAGCTGGTCGATTTTCTGCATCTTTATCTAACATAATATTGATTAATTCAATTAATTGTTGACTATAAACATTTGCTGATGGTAGTGGTGGTGTTTGACCTCGTACAACTTTTAATACAAGTGAACTAATATCACCGGCTTTAAATGCATGTTCTAATGTTGCCATTTCATAAACACAACAACCAAGTGCCCAAATATCAGATTTTTGACCGTATGGTTGATTAGAAAATATTTCTGGACTCATATAATAACTGAGAAAAAATAAAAACATAATAATATTATTTAAAAAAAGAATACATACGGTGTACCAATCACAGTTGTCGCTAAATCAGCTCCATTATTATCTAATATTTTGGCAATACCTAAGTCACCAACTTTAACAATTTCTTGTTTCGTTAAAAAAATATTTTGTGTTTTAAGATCTCGATGTAATATTGATCTTTCATGCATATATTGTAAAGCAAGTGTTATTTGTATAAACCATTCAATAATTTGTTCTTCATTTAATAATTGTTTTTTACGATATTTTATTTTTGTATACAAATCTCCACCTTCACAAAAAGCCATAACAATATTTAAATGATGATCACGGGAACGAAATGATTCAATATATGAAACGATATTTGGATGTTTGAGTGAAGAAAGTAATTGTGCTTCACGTTCAGCAGCAGCAAGTTCATTTTTTTCATTATTTGAACGTGCAATACTAACACGTTTAAGAACACATCGACGAGGTTTACTTTTACTACCAGTACTTGATTCAAGTGGTGAAACAAGCCACACTTCACCATAACTGCCACGACCTAATACTTTGATTTGTTTATAACGATCTTTGACTAGAATTAGTTCGTTATCGACATTTGCTGGAGTATCTATATTGCTTTGAGCCATATTCTTATTTCTTTTTCTTATATAATTTATCGATTATCCATAAGAATATAAAAAATATAAGGCGTATCACCATTAATAGATCATAATTCAGAAGAGGATTAACCTAGTTACAGATATAATTCTCTATATGTTTTCGATGTTAAATCTCAAGTTAAGGAAACTTTTCAAATACTATTGTAACAAAAGTAAAAAACGGATATTTAAAATATATTTGTTGTCATTTAAAACCGTGAACAGATGACGCCACAAACCATATACTGTCAAAAGGTAATAAAGTTACATAAGAAAATATCTATTCTTAAATTTTACTGAAGAATATCGTCATTTCTCAATTAATCTTCTTAACTAATCATTAACACATGTGATGATATAAATAACTTTGACCTCATATCGAACTACACATTATTTATTTATTCTTTTTTTTTCTTTCGTAATAATAACAGTTTTTTCCATATTAATCTTATGAGTATAAATAAAATGAAAACTAATGAAAGAAAACAAAGAAGAATGTCCACGGAATTTTTTTCAAACCAATTCATATGATTATCATATGATAAAATTTGTTTTTGCATATCACGGCCATATTTACTCATATATTCAATTATATTTTGAGCACGTTTTAAACCATCACCATATATACGAAATGAATCTGCAACTTGTTGTGTATTACGTCGATAGATTTGTGGATTATTTAAAATTAGAAGAATTTTTTCAATTAATTCATTCGATGTAAAATTATTTTTATCAATATATAAACCCATACGTAATTGTACACTACGTTTAGCTACTTGATGTTGATCGAGAAAAAGTGGAAATGCAATTTGTGGAATACCAAATACAATAGATTCATGCATAGAACTCATACCACAATGATTTATATAAAGTGAACGTTCTTGTTGCATAGCGGAATGTGATAAGATTGTTTTTTGTGGTACAAAACCTTCTAGACGAAGACGACTATCATTACTTTTTAATGTATTACCACGAGCCCATAGAACACGTATTTGAGATGAATGTTTTGTTTCTATTAATTTCATAAATGCATAAATAAGTTTATTCGATTGTTCTTCAGTAAGAACACCAATTGAACCTAAACTAATGTAAATCAATGTATCATTTTGTTGAACAATATCATTAAGCCATAAAAGTAAATTGTCATTAATTGGTTGTAAACGATGTTGATAAACGAATGGTCCTAAGAAATGAATAGCTGGATTAATAGTTGAACGTGGAATTTCAAAGGGTGGTGCAGTACTAACAAATACACTAAGATAATGTTTTTTAATTAAATATTCATAATTAAAATTTCGTTGATAAATACGAGAAAATATAAAATGCCTTTGATAAGGTAAAATTATTAAACGATAGAATAATAATTGTATACGACCAACAAAATTTGATGGTGAATAAGGAACAATATAAGATGGTGTATGCCACTGTGGTGTCATACTTGGTAAATTGAGTGCATCAATCAGAAATGGACAGACAACAATAGCTGGTATTGAACCAAGCTGTTCAGCTAAGTCAATTGCCCATAGCATATTTAAATCGAAAATAATTACACGAGGTTTACTGCGTTTTTTGCGAAGAACAGGAAGAAGTGTTTCATAAGCGACGCGATTAAAACTATGAAAAAGATGAGCCATACGAGATATAAATGTGAGATAATTTGTTATATGTTGTGAATCCATTAATGAGAATTGATGCATATCATCAAGAGTAACATCATGTGCAATACCGCCATCAAGATAATTAAGACCTTCGTCAGTTACCCATGAAGAAACATTAACATCTGCAAAAGATGGTACACTAACAAGTATTTCAGTATCCTTATTAGTTCCATTAAATGTTAATTGTTTAGCTAATTCAAGAATTGGATTTAAATGACCACGTTCCGGTGGGGCAATCAGTAAAATATAATTATCAACTAAAATAAAAATTAATATATATTTATAACAGATAACTCAGTCTTGCTATCTACTGTTAAAATTAATTTTCTAACAGTGTAATCTTCTCCTTTCGGTCTGAATTAGGTAAGTTTATGGAAACGACACAAATAGCAGCTAAAATAAACTTACCTTCTTCAAAACATTCCACTTGCAAAATAATCAATAATAATAATAATACCAAAAAACTTTTGGAGTTCATTATGTTTTCTACTCCAACATCTGGAATAGGATATATATGATACAAAAATTTCTGCTAGGTTTATCATTTATTTTTATTCCTTTGGATATAAGTGGCGAGTAAAAAAGACAATTTGATCAAGAGAAAAAAATGTAGATTAAGATATCAAATCACGTATACATAACAAACAATGAGAGAACTAGTAATAAGAAGAGAATAGATGAACAAACAGGTAGAATTATGAATATTGCCCAAAAAGATATGTAGATTAGTTTTTTTTTTATTTTAACGTCGATTATTTCCACTGTTTAAGCATGTTCTTCTTCTTCACCTTCCATTCCTTCACCTTCTTCTACAATATTAAAAACACACAATATGATTTATAGTATAACAATACAAAATATAAAAACTCACCTTCAGCTGTTGCATCTTGATATTGTTGATATTCACTCACCAAATCA
>CAJNOI010000118.1:295547-308020 GCA_905250115.1 Adineta steineri
AAACTAAATCTATACAAAAAAACGAAGATTATTTATAGAGAATATCAAGAAGAAAAAATATATATTAACTTACTCGCCACCGAATAATTGCATACCCAATAAGGCGAATATAAGAATGAATAAGAAGAGTAGAAAAAGTAAACTAACAATAGATCGCATACTACTCAATAATGATACAACTAAATTTCGTAAAGATGCCCAATGTCTAGGAAGCAAAAAATACAAATATAATAAATAATTGTCAGATCGAGAAAAATATTTAATACGATTATCGATAAATATTAATTTTATTATTGTTTGTAAATGCACATCACGAGGGCAAAAAGCTTAGAAATATGTTTCCTATTGCGGAAATGGTTTCAACTAATTCAGATAATCATAGCTGAGATAAGTTTTATGTATTAATGCTTATAATAGAAACAGCTAGAGATTTTTTAATAGAATCTCTTAATGAAAGTCATAGAAGCTTTCGAAGTGATTAGTACGCTAATAGAGTTCATAATATTAAAGAACTTTATACGAACAGTTCCGATTATATTTAATGAGTGTCTGAGAAGAAGAAAAAAAATATGAGAGATATTTAATGTGTTTAAAATTGTTAATGATATATAAGAACTACTTCGAGGCTCGGTTTTTTTTAAGATTATAATCCGATTAAAAGAATTACTAATCCGATTTATACCTTTATTTATTTTACTAACCTTGTAACTTTGAATATTCTCAAAAGACGTAAAGATCGAAGAACAGAAACACCAAATGATTCTTCAGGATGAAAATATGTCCACACAACTTCAAATATTGATCCAAAAATAACCTGGAGATATATATATAAATTTTATCAATAAGATAAAAGAAAACTTACGACAAAATCAAATATATTAAATGATGATGCAAAGTATTGATTAACACCAAGACCATACATTTTAAAAAGCATTTCAAAAACGAATAAACCAAGAAAAACAAATTCAGCAATATCTAAATCAAATTAAAATATTATATAGATTTATTTCAAAGAAAAATTTCTATACATAAAAAATCTGTAAGAAATTGATTTTGGTTATGATGTTCAATAGCAACACAGGCAGTATTCAAAAATACCAATACAATAACAGTCCAATAGAATGCTTGAGTTTTCACTAATATACGAATTTTACTTCTAGATAGCAGAAAGAAAGATTATTGTTATTCTTTTAAATACTTTTCTATTACTTAATCACACGTTGCTGAATATGCCAACGACGCATAAAAGTTCGTGGTCGATCCTGTCGTTCAATATCTGTACCACGACCACGATTGAATGCATTATCTAAAATTAATCTTAAATAGATAATATTTTATTCTATTTAATTATACATACCAATATCTTCTTCATCATCATCAACGCTATGTTGTTTTCCAGCTCGATTATGCCGAGTCTTCTTTAATTGTGCATATTTTCGAGCTAGAAAATTTTTTTATTTTTAAAATTATTCTTTTTATTAAATAAATGTACCTTCATGAATAGCTCTTCTCTCTTGTTCAGTAGTTCGTTCTTCATTTAAAATAACATCCTCTATTTGACAAAAAAGAAGAAGGTAATTAATTTTCTTACAGAATAAAAAATAATTCTTACCAGCACGATTAATCCATTCAATATAATTATTATATTCACGTTCTATTTGTTGTTGTCGTCGAATTTTTAAAAATGCACGACGATTTTCAACACGTTCTCTTTCTTTTGCAAATTCTCTACAATACAGCAAAATGCAGATTTTTTTTAATATAATTTCATATATACCCGCTTAGAACACCAAGAACAAGATTAAGCATAAAAAATGAACCAAGAATAATTAATGGTACAAAATAAAGCCAATTAAATAAAGTTCCCACAGCATCATTTGTCTTTTAAGAAGAAAAAAAACTTCTATGTTCATAAAAATTTAGTTTTTTTTTCTTATACCCAATATAATACTTGTGTCCAGCCTTCCATAGTTATACATTGAAAGACAGTTAACATAGCAAAACCAATATTATCAAAACTAGTTATGCCTTCATTCGGTCCTTTCCAATATTCTCGACAAACAAGTGATTCATTTGGAATATTACATGTATTTACTCCAAGTTTTATATTTAACCAACCCCAAACAGGTTCTAATTAATATATAGGAAATATTCTTCGAAATTATCTTTCTTATTAATCGAATAATTTACCTCCGGGTATTCCGCATGTTGTTGACTGATGATCATCACCTTTATATATTACTAAAATATTAATATATATATATATACATGTAAAATTAACAGGAAAATAAAACTTACATTCTTCACTATCACTATCTGCAGCTAAAAATAAAACAATTATATATATAAAAATATGACAGCTAAGATCTTTAATCTCTCTCGAGAATAAAATAATTATTTGAAAAAAAACTACGTTTCTATTAATAAAATACTCGATCTAATAATCATTTTGTAAACTTAATATTGACAAGATTTTCTTGTTCTATTCATACTAATTACTAACCTGTTCGATTTGCATAAAAACAAGTTGTGTGAAACACGCCTGAATACAATTCAAGGCCAATGATAGCGAATATAATAATAGCAAAAAGAACGAGAAGAGCTATTTGAAACAACGGAGCCATGGCTTTTAATATAGATTTAAGCACCACTTGAAGACCTAGTAAAATCTCATATAAATTTTCGTCTTGATTTTATTAGAAAAAAAACAAACTTGGAATGCCTGAGACAAGTTTAAGCGGTCGCAGCACACGTACTGCACGTAATGTTCGTAAATCAAATGAACTATTCTTTTTAATACTAATCGTTGCCAAACTGAAAGAAAAAACGAACGCAGATGAAATAAACAATTAATTAATTAATTAATTAGAAAATAAATTTACCCAGTAACAACAACAACAAAATCCATAACATTCCAAAGACTTCTTAGATATGAACCTTCATGTAATACAAAACCAAGTGCAATTATTTTTAGTGCGGCTTCAAAACAAAAAATTCCAATAAAATAAATTTCAGTTTTTTCCTACAAAATAATTAATTTAATAACTAATTAAATTTACTAATGAATACATACTAATGATCTAGCTAATGTTGTTTTATCATCATGTGGTAAATGCTCTTCAAGTGCTAAAACAATACAATTAGCTATAATTGTTAACAGCACCATATATTCAAAAGGACTAAACAAAAAATAAATTATTATTATTTAGTTAATTTTTTTCTTGTCTTATAAAGACAAACGAAAATTAGCTTACTTCCATTCAATAACATCATTAGCTCGTTTTCGTATCCAATTATTCTTTTTAAATATAAATAATGATCGTTGACTCGATGAATTGATTTGTTTAGCGTAATGTTTCAATTTTGCTTTCCATGCTCCACGTCGTCCCGAATGAAGATTATGTGGATCACCACCCGTTAATGCTGCCAAATTGCCACCTTCTTTTAAAGCCCTGATCATGGCAGATACATTATTGAAATCACCCATGATTATTGACTTTTAAAGGTTTCTACACAATTATCTAACTATACTGTCTAACTCGTTTAGATAAGCATACGTCTTGAAATATAAGACCAGGGAGCAATACGCACAATAAGAAAAAGAAAGAGACACAAACAAGAGGATGAAATGCTGTTGACACACACACACACTCTCACTGGCTTGGCGCTCGAGCCGGTTGATGAGAAAAAGAAGAACACGTTCAACGATCTCTATTTTTTCTTCGTCGTCTTCTTCTTCTTTTTCTACTTCTTTTTTTTAACCATGATGTCAGAAACACATAACGGAACAAACCCACCCCTTCTTTTCTCGTTCTATTGATGTGATTCCCCAACAGACATGAATGAGCACCAGAGCTTAGGCGAAAGAACGGGACTAAGGCTTTTACATAGACATACAATGTCGACGAAGAACGAGAGAGATGATCAATTTTACTGTGTATATGAAACACACAAAAAAAAAAAAAAGAAAGAAGAACTTCTTTTTTTCTTTATGAGTATATATGCTTCTTGTTTCTTTCGTGTTATTGTCGTTCCATGATGGAACAATTAGGAAAATAAGGAGGAAATCGATTGGTACACGACATACACTCGTGATAGTGACAAGAAAAATTTGTCTGCTTTATCTTATTGGTCTCAAGTGTGACATTGATGGTTTTCAAAGTGTCCTTGGGGCAAATACTGAAATACTCAAGAGATTGTAACGAAAAATATCTTCTCCTAATAACCTCATGTTCATTAGACAAAAGAACATATTTATCTCAATTCGATTAATAACAATAAATATACAGAAAGAAGAAAAAGAAAATCATATGTTCTAGTGTCATTTACAATAGACAACTATGATTATATTTCTTAAATGTTATGGATGATTAAACATAAATTGTTCATTAATATCAATTCTATCATATAAGTAACTACATGTCAAATTAGATAAATAATCGAGTATATCATGAGAATTTATTATAAAATCTCTTAATAAAATTAGTTCTTTTTCTTTCTGATAGTACTTAATAAAAAAGGATGTATTCAAGCGTATCCCCCCATTGATAAGTCAATTTTCAAGTAAAAATAATTCAAAAGTCATTTCGATTGATTTCCTTTTATTAGAGATATACAGGAAAATCTCTCTTAGATTAACCCCTCAATCGATCAATTTTTCATGCATAGCATCATATGAATTGAGGATTAATAGCTAGTTTTTTTTTCTATTGTAGAAAAGAGAGAAGAAGTAATCGCTTGAATACTTTCAATATTTTTCTAATCATATCAATATAAAATAAAAGTTTGTAACATCAGAATAAGCGTTTGTGTAAATATTTTGAACAATTTATTTCTAATCTTTTTTGACAATATTATTGTAGATAAGAAACTTCAATTATTCTAAAAGCTTTTTGTACGAGAAATTCTCTCTCATAAAGCAAATAGTAATTTAAAATAAAAATAAATATATAGATGAAAGGAAATACAAAAAATTTGCCGAAAGCAGATAAAATCCATTCTTCTCAAACATATCGCTAATTAGGTTAATTATAGAATATAATGTTACTATTTTATTCATGCACTGAAGTATTACTCATAATCTTTGATGAAATCTTAAGTGCAATTAATTAAAATAAAACATGAATATTTTATGTACTCAAACAAAAAAAAGAGAATTTCAAAGTAAATATTTATGCAAAAGAAAAACGTTTTGCTTTAAATAAAATATCAAGTCTGTCATAATACAGTGTATTTACTTTTTTTTCTAAAGACAATCTTGTCATGTTTCTCTTCTTTGATCTGATCTTCTTAGAATAAGAAAAGATAGGTTAAATAACATGCAATATGCTCTTAAACTATACTTAACATACACAAATATTTTTTTTGTTGTTGTTACATCATCTAGTTCGTTTAATAAATGTAAATTTCGATTAAATTTTTTCTAGTCATAATTAATCAAGATTATTGGATTTTTTTTCAATGTAACAACTAATCTATATAGATAGAACCCGTGGGAGTTTTTCAATTTTAATCAAGTTGACTATCTTAATCGAACAGGAACAATTCTACGATTAACTTTCGTACGAATTATTTATGTATAAAGCAATAAAATCTCATCTATCGATAATTATTGATCTCATAGAAAAAGAAAGTAAAGTATATTCTAACAACTGTAAATGTCCTTATAATCTATCATATTTCCGTATATTAATCAAGATTCTTTTATATATCATTGCGCGTAGTAATTTAAACCAAAAGATGATGTAAATTGGAAGTTGTCAGTTGTTATAGATCAAAACACATATGCAAATTTCTTTTTTCTTTCTTTTATATATGTGACAGTTATTTGATATCTATAAATAAATTCTTTTCTATTCAATGATTCCAATTCAAAAAATTTAACTTCAGTTTCTTTTTTTATTTCTAAAACGTGTTATTAAGATTTGAATATCTAATTATTTTGTTACCATGCCGAATACATCCTAATTATTAATGAAACTTATTATCATCATCAAGGAAAAAATAAATGAATATGTTTGACGAGACTTTGATCTTAATTTGTTTTTTTTTGGTAACATTTCTATTTTAAATGACTATGATGTCAATCCGTATACGGTGAAAGGTGTCAGATGTAATTATATTCATTTTTTTAGTGAAATTTTTTTTTTTCGGTACTAAAAATATTCTAATTTTATTAGAGGAAATAATTGTTATTCATGATATTTTTATTTTATAAAAATGCGCATTTTTAATTATCACATATATTTTCTAGCTCTGCAATATGCTCATATTTTATAAACTAATCATTTGATTTCTGTCTATATAAATAATCGATAAGTTATTTTCTCTAGTGTATCACCTTATTTTTTCATATGATTATTCTTTAATATACAAAGTATTTCATATGTTAAAAAGATAATCGTATATTCCTAATGTGTATTGTCAATCTATGACATGTAGCATTATATTATACATTAAAAATTCATTTATTTTGTTTTACATTAAACTAAATTATATAGTCCTTTTTAGATTGGTTGATGTATTAATTCATTATTAACCTCATTGATTTTCCAGGCAACAAAATTACAAAAATAGCGACCTGTTTTTGTTCTATCTATATCATCTGAATAATAATGAAGTATACGGATGTGAAAATAATATTATCATACATGCAAATTAAATAAAAAGAGTTTTAGTATGATTGCAATCATGAACAAATCAAATCAAGATTTCTCTTTCACAATAAATCCTACTTAGAAACAGATCAAACTAAGATAAGAAAAGATCATCAATCAAATAATCAGTTATAAAATGAACCCGAATTTTCATTTTATCAGATCTATTTTAAAAAAATACTAGAAAGATAAATTTCATGTTTCAAATTAATTAATAAAATTACTATTCTCCTTTACTCAATAGGACAATGTTAATTAATGTATTTGTCATGCAATTCAATATACAAATATATTGTAATTTATTAGAATATATTGAGGAATTAAACAGTACGAAGGTCATATAAACTTTTATTAAGCTATAACAACATATAAAGTTATTATCTATTGAATAGATGATTGTTTTGTTAGAATATTTTCTCAAATCGATTGTTCAATATTATACTATGGTGTATTTCACACTGTCTTATTGCAAATTCTAGACACTTTATTCGTTTTTTCTTATTCTCAAGAGAAATAATTTCTCATATATAATTCTTTCTTGTGAAATATAATTCTTAATGAGTATCGAAAGTCTATGAAAACAAAGATAAAACGTCGCCTTCGTTAGATTATTTGTTCTTTATAAATTATAACTCTTTTATCCATGATAAGAAAATTAGATACAGAAAATTTTGAGCTTATAATAGAGTAGATGACTACCATGTCCCTTGTGATCAATATTGGAATTTTCAATGACATTTGAATTAATGTCTATATCATATAAATATCTAATGTACAAAACTTGTATTTCTATATCCAAAAGGTCTTAAAAATCATCGAACGATAAGAACAATGTATATCTTGTTTCCGAAGACTAAATAATCATTTACAAGTTGTTATCCGATTCATATACTGCGCAGCTAGTTAACAGTAGTTACTGTCTTTATATGATTATGATCGAAAGGAATTAGCGCCTTCTTACACTCAGTATAAAACAATGAATCTATTGCTACTTGATTAAATATCCTCTCATTTTTCTCAATGATCAATCGAATTATTGGACTGTATGCCATAATAAACTTATATCTTAAGACTCAAAACTTAAGCGTATGCAATTCATAAATGCTTACCTACCCTGATACAGTGATGCCAGTTGTACTATCGTGTGATCTTTTAGCTCTTTTCACTTGTTCATGTGAAAAAACTACATCTTTTGTACCATATAAATCGAGTGCACGACGTCGTCCCATTCCTGATATACTTCCATGACGGATTGTAATGGATGGTGACCATTGTATTTGACAGACTGATGAAATGCTACCAGTGTGTGAAGGGCGGCGAGCCGGTGCTGATCGACCATCAGCTAATAATATACTCATCTTTATTTTTATTATTTCTAGTTATACATTTTTTTATATTAAATTATACTGAAATATATTCGTGCTGTACAATAATTATCTAAAAAATAGAAATAACTATATTCAAAATCATCTGATATGTTTATTCAACAAAAAGGAAATTTTAAGATCATTATAATCACTTGATCCCTTGCTTTAATTTTCTTTCTTTGCTATCGAAATTCTTTATCTCGTTAAAAAGGTTAAAAAATAGTTGAATGAATACAACTAGTAACAAAGACGTAGAGATATTACATTTGCTAAAAATACCAAAAATATATCGCGCAAATGATGATGAAAATAAGATGCTTACAATTGTAAATAACTTACCCACTTAGATATGTTTTTTTTTGCTTCACTTTTTATTCTTAAGACTGATGTTTTAATACTATCGTGATGTATGGCAAGGTAAATTATGCGAGAAATAGATTGTAACTATTTGATTATAGAATAATAATGGTCAAATACAATGTTCAGTCTTACATTTTTCTTGACAGTTTGCATCTAGTATTCAAAATAATAATAATAGAGAAAAAAAAAGTAATTCATAGTTCGTCTTACACGCGACTAGCTTGAATATATAATTGAATCGAATGAAAGATAGATCGATACTCTAGAGAAGAGAGAAAAAAGTGAAGAATAGATCCATAAATGAGTTTACTACTAGAACATAAAAATAGAAATTATACATAATGAAATAAAAGTAGGAAACGATAACTTAACGAGAGATTATTATTAAATATATTATTCTCATAAATAAATATTCAACTAAATCTATTGACGATAGTTTTTTTTTGTATGAAGAAAAAATAAGTAATAATATGATTAAAAAGACAAATCATAGTTTAAGTTATCTTTGCTAATTTTTAGCTGTAAGAGGAAATGAATAAATACTAAAGATAAGTAGAGAGAACAAAGAGATGTGCAGTACGAAAGATCAGTAGGGGAATGTACTTATTCAAATCTAAATGAATTTCGATTGAGAATTAATTCATCATCGAAAAGTTTGTTTCAAAGATGTACATACCATTTACTGTAAATTTTCACACATTCCTTTTATACTCTAAGTAGCGATATAAAACATAGAAGATAGTGTTTTTTTTAGTATTCTCTAATAAATAGAAAGAAATCAGTGCTCAATTGTCATTCGTTCGACTTGCAACCGTTCATTTAATTCATAATTGTATCACGACATCGACAACGGCAGTCTTTCTCTCTCACTAAAGGATGTTTCAGTTTCCGGCAAAAAAGCAGTAGAAAAGCACAGCAAAAGAAAAAAACTTGACATACATACGACATACAATTATTCTATGCAGTTTTTTTTTATCACAAGTGAATTATCGTAAGCATGATCAATAAGGATCCTGACATTTTCTCGATTCTATTACAACAACAGAAAATGAATTGGAATGCAACTCGGATATCTTTTCTTTTCTTTTCTTTCTATTTAGACTAACTGAATAAAACAATGACATTGAATAAACACAAGTAAAAACCCATTGTATAGTTTATAATCATTAAAAAAAACTATGAAGAAAATGTTTATTTCTATTGAGAGTTAATCAGTCTAAATAGATTAATATAACTTATAAGTTTATATGTCATATAGACTACTAAAAATAAAACTATTCGTTTTTGTAGAAGTAATAAATGTTAGTATTAAATATCATTGCTATATATGAACTAATCAGATAAAATTAAAATGAGCTTTTCTTCTAGGAGAAAGTTAATACACTTGATTTAGTTAATAATTGATGAAAAGAAGAAAGTAGTAAAGATAATTAATGATTTAACATTTACATCTGTTCATTCATTTATTTAATAGAGAATATACTCTATAGTTTTCATTTACTAAATTAGATATTAGAGTAAATTAATATGTTAAATAAGATTAAAATAATGAAATATTTGTAGAAGTGTTGATGATGAAATAAAAGTTTTTATTTTATCATGTGTTATAATAATTAATAGGTTTTTGTTCTAATCAAGATGGATTAAGTGTTAAAATTAATTTGATCAAATTTTTTAGGTTTGCTTCATTGAAGCATAGAAAAATAGAATTTAATAGAAAGATTTTTTTAATATTTTACTTTAATATTGATTCAAACTAGGCTTTGAATATATTATATAGATAGAGAATTTTATTTTGTTCAAAGAAAATCTATCTTTCGAAAAAAAAGAGATTTCTGTTTTCTGCATATATGTTAAAATAAATTTCATTTATTAACTGATAAAATTAACATATGTTATTAGTAATAAAACATTACACAGTAATATCATGAACTATTGAGTTTCATGTAATTCAATATAGATAAACTAGTTTTAATAAATTCAACTTTGTCAAACTAATGTTTGTATATAGAAACAATATGGTGTGATGATGATGATGATATATATGACAAGTTGAAGGTTATCTTTATTGATGAAGTACATATAATTTAGAAATGAATATGATCAGAATCTATCATTCATCTAATGAATGAAACAAATTATTTTGAAGAATAATTAATATAACAAACCAAACTATTGTAATTTATCAATTTCAAAATAATATACATTTTCTTTCGTATGTAAATATCAATCATACGTAACCTACGATGCAAAAGTCTTTGGAAAAATGTCAAACTATCTTAGACCATCTTGCAGACTTCTAAATCAACCAAATTTTTTTTGTTGGAAAGGGCTAAGTCTGAAATACAAATTTTGTATCAGACATATTTCAAATAAATAACGCAAAAAGAACTGAGTTCATGCATAATTTCTGAAGATGATAGCTAATTTTCTTGCAACGTGATAATTTCTGAAAACGATCCTGTTTTACAAAAACTTCATGTTTAAAACTTTTTTGTTTAAAAGATCAAGAACGAGTCCAAAGCAATTACCAAAGTTCGTATCGATAGAATTTTTCATGCGCTACATTTTGGTGTATTTTTTTGTTCAAGTTTGATATCTGTAACTCGAAATAATTGAGAAATACAGAATTTTCAAGTTGGAAAAAGTTGCAAGGAGCTTTTTTAGAGGTGTTCAGTTTTTGACTTTTTCTCCTTTTTACATTCGTTCTGGGAGAATCTGTCTGATACAAAATTTGTAATTCAGACTTTGCTCTTTCCAACAAAAAAAATTTGATTGGTTTAGAAGTCGATAAGATGGTCTAAGATAGTTTGACGCTTTTTCAAAGACTTTTGCATCGTGCATTAGTACAAAGGACAAGAAATTTGTAACAAAATTCAAATAAAATCAAAGCATATAACTGTTTACTTCCTACCTAATCGACGAATATCACATCGAAGCCCATATACAGATATATAGAGAAGAAATACATGATTACAAGATGAATCTGAAAAAAAAACAAATCAAATTTTATCTTATATTTTCTTCTTTATTTCATACCCATGGATATTGAATAGAAAAGAAATCATTAAATCCAGTATTTAATGAATAATAACATGCTATGAATGATATTTGTATTTGAGTATTATTGCTATATGTAGTATATTCAAATCCAAATGCAAATAGAAATCCATTGAGAGCAAATAAGATGAAGAGAACAAGAATGCAAAATATAAGTGCAGTATGTGATCGAGCTATTTTTTGTTTATATGATCTACTCCATAAAAGACATGCTCGATCAAGTGAAACTAAAGTAATAAACATAGCTGATGTATGTAATGTATAGAAAGATAAGAACTACTGCCATTTTCAGAGAAATATTAAGTAGACATTCGTTGATATTTGATAGTTTTCCTGATTGAACAAAATAATATTACATATGAGATTACTCACTATACTAAAAAAAATAAGAACAATAGTGATAACACTAATTACAATCAATTCAGTTATTTTATAGAATTTTATATTCTTTTTGCGAAGCCATGAAGCCACATATATATATTCTTTAATTGTTTCGAATACAATATACAATGAATGTACTCAAATGAACTTATGTATAGTATTATTTACATTTGTTAACATATTCATGTTATTAGAATCTACATTGTGACTATGGATGATGTGTCCTTAAAATACTGAAACAAAATCTAATTATTTCTAATGTTTACTATGATAATAGCCATGTAAGTTATGGTAGTTGTGTTTGCTTCATTTCTATGTTCGTGTTGATAAATTACAGTTATGTTTATACACCATTTGACAAAAAATTATGTTGATAAATAATAGTCAAAAATGTAACTTAGTATATTGATATTTACCATAACTGTCGCATACAATGTCTTTTCATTACACAATAAAGTTACTTTTGCGAGCCAATATAAAAATCTAGATATTGTTGATATAATATATCTAAATATTTTTGTTAGTTTAATTATACATATTCGGTTCATAATAATGAACTAAATAAGGCTTCAACTATATGTAGCAAATAAAATTACTTGTCATTTTATTGTAATTAAAAAAAGTCACTTTTTGTTCGCATTTTTATTTT
>CAJNOI010000119.1:0-56883 GCA_905250115.1 Adineta steineri
TTTTAGCTATTCAGATATTACGAGCTGGTTAGTTTATTTAATAGTTTTATCCAATGAAACTCTTTAAATCTTGCTTTAGATCCTCGTATTGTTGTCCTTGGACTATGCATAGCTTCTTTTGAAGCATCATTATTTTTATTTATTATGAACTGGACACCAGTTCTCGAAAGAACTAGAAGTTCAACTGATCAAAATCCATTACCATTAGGTTTTATTTTTGCTGGTTATATGGTAATGAAATATTACTTTAACATATTATTTTTTATATTGAATTAGGTAGTAACGATGATTGGTTCATTTGTTTTCTATTCTCTTGCTAAATGGATTCGAGTTCAATCATACATGATGTGATTAGCTTTTTTAGAATAATACAATATTTTTTTGTTAAGTTTAATTATTTCAGAGTAGTTTTTCTACTAGCTGCAATCGGAATGACAATACCAATTATATTTCCAGAGGTTAGCCAACTCTTTTATATAATAACTATGCTTTAATCTGATTATTTCAGTCATTAATATCAGTTTTAATTGGTTTTATTCTATTTGAATTTTGTGTTGGTATTTATACTCCATCAATAACTGTATTCAGTAATACATATATTCCAAATGAAAGTATAAATAATATTATGATATTTCATTTGCACAGTTAATTTATTTTAGCTCGATCAACAATACTCTGTTACGTACGTGTACCTCAAATGATTATACTACTGATTGTTTTATTAACTGTAGGTTTTTAAGCCATAAAAATAGAGACGAAATTTTCTATTCATATTTTTATTGTAGCATTTTTCAATAACTATGACATTGGTACTTTGTGTATTACTTAATCTAGTGGCTATGTTATGTGTGATTATATTGCGACGGTAAGTAAATTTAGTTGACAATGAAAATAAGTAACTGAAAATTTCTTGATTATTAGGTTGAAGTTACCGGAAGAAGAAGTATATGTAGACGAAACAGAAATACTTTTAGAGAAATCGTCATCACCTGTAAATGGATCATTTTCTTCGGCATCACTAACTCTTCAACATTCAGCAAAATCTAAAGACGAAAATTGATCGACATCTGCAATGAGTAATGAACATTGACAGTCAATAATAATATTTTCATCATTTTTATTAATATTTTGAAAATTATACGATTATATATCGAGAAAATTGTTCGTACTTTACATATTGAAATATTTTATAGTCTGATTTACAAACATAGAAAAGAAGAATAACTCAAGGTACGAATATTATTAAATTTTATTTCATAATCGAAAAAAGAAATCATCATTATCTTGACTAATAAAAACTAAATGAATAAATTTATTTTAATAAAAATATTCTTGAAAACAAATGAAATCTGTAATGTGCCTTTTCACAATTCATTTGTTGTACATGCACTTTTATCAATACGATACATTTGAATTCGATGGTTTGATGTATCAGCGACATATAAATTACCTTCTCTATCAAATGCTATATCATATGGATCAGATAATTGATTTGCATCATTTCCTGGTTCATCATTTCCAATTAAAATTCTTCCTGATTTCGAATGTTTAAACCAACGTAAAATTCTATTATTACCAAAATCAACAATATACATTGTTCCCATTTGATCAACAATAACTGAATGAGGTAATTTTAATTGATCTAAACCATCTCCATAACCATTTCCACCAGCAACAATAAGTCCTTCTTGTAAATCATCATTGAACCATTTCATAATTCGATGATTAAAATAATCTGCAATATAAATTGTTTGTTTATCATCAATAAATATTTGATAAGGACTTGATAACTGATCATTTTGATTTCCTTCTCCATTTCCACCAGCAACTATTTCTTTTGCTGGCCATTTAATAATACGATTATCTTCATGACCAGAAATATATAACGAACCTTGTTTATCTAATGCTAAACCCCAACATGAAATATTTGAAAGAATTACTTCTTCTGTAAGAGCATTTTTCAACCATCGTACTATACGGTTATTAAATCTATCACATAAATAAATTGTTTGATTTTTATCAACAACAACACTTGAAACATAATTCTTTGAATTATTTGCTTCAACAACAATTTCACCTTGAGATGCTCCTAATATCCATTTACTTATTCTATTATTATGAGTATCAGCAATATAAATAGAAGAATTTTCATCAATAAATATTCCCATAGGATGATTAAGCTGATTTAATTCAGATCCTTGACCATTTCCACCAGCAACTGTTATACCATATGAATTCCAAGTTGCATTTGCACATATACCATCGTCATATTCCGATGTAGTTATCATCGCTTAAAACAGTAGTATTTTTATAATAGATATAATACAATATCTTTTTTTCTACTTACGTTTAGAAGGTTTCGGAATAGACGTTGAAGAGAACGATGTAGTTTCTGGACTAAGTATCGTAGAAGAAGATGTAGTTTCCGGAATAAACGTTGCAGAGAACGATGTAGTTTCGGGACTAAGCGTTGTAGAGGAAGATGTCGTTTCTGGAATAAACGTCGTGAAGAAAGATGTAGTCTCCGGAATAAACGTTGTAGTCTCTATTATAATTTCAATTTCTTCTCGTTGTCGTAATTGATTAACTAACTGACGAATTTCATATGGATTAGAATCTATGAATAGATTTGTTGTGTAATTCGTTATTTGATTTAATATTTTTTGTCGTGTTGTTAAAATTTCTCCACCCACATTAAGTTGAATAACATCGTTTGATTTATTGAATTGATTTAAACCTAATTTTATAAGCATTTTTTCATATGGTATAATTAATGATGATAATAAAGGAGGATAGAATAGAATTGATTCATTATTTTCGATTAATCTTAATTGTTCAAGTAAATGATGAAATAAAATTGGATTAAAATCTAAGAAAATATTTCCATGTTTATCTCGGCTTAATATATTTTCCCATCGATCATTAAATATAATAGCAAGAGTTGAATTAGTAATACATGTAAGAGTCGATCGAGTTGTCATTATTAATTCACCACCAACATTAAGTTGAATAACATCAGTTTGATTTGAATCATTGGTAATATTTTCTTCAGTTATTAATTCGGTAGAGTTTATTATGTTAATAATGATTAAAAAAATATATAAGTAGATAAACTACAAAATTAATCGATTATAAAACTTAGTTTTATTCAAAAATGATTCACTTACTAGCTTTGGATATGTATTCATATTAGAGATAGATATAACAAATGCTAATGTCTGATACTGAATAGTAATATCAATTATAACTTAAGACTTTTTTTTTTCTTTTCTCTATATGAGCCAACTGTTGTTAATGTCGATCAATATGATTCATGTATGTCTATTTTGGTATCTATACTGAATAGAATATCGTTTGGAAAAACCTGATGTGTTATACTATTTTTATTGCATAAGAACTATTCAATATGATATATAATAAAAAATACATTTATTTTATACTTGACGAATGATCGATGATGAGAATATTTTTCTAAAACGTTTCTATTAATTTTATATTAAGAAGAGAAATTTGACAGAAACATTTGAAAACTGTTTTTATTCATATATAATGTAATTAGAAAAACTTATTTACAGATTTTACAAATTATAATCAACATACCAAAAATTGATTAGAAAAACTGAAAATTTAATCACCTCCACAACCGCCGCAACCACCACCACACCCACCACCATCACCACCACCACCATCACCACCATCACCACCACCGCCACCGCCATCACCACCACCACTATCACATCCACCATCATGACAGTCACCGACTCCATCGCCATAAGTATCACCCTCATACCATATATCAGCTCCACATGCTGCTGCCACTCCAGTACGTGAATTATATCTTCTATCATAATTATCAGTTTGATAATGTTGAGTTGTACGCTTGTCATGTTGAATAGCCTTGCTCAAAGCATTCCAATTAATGCTACTTTTTTTAGATTCATTCGTAGACGATATATATTCATAACCATAAACTTTTCCATAACAAATGTTATCTTTTATTGATGATCGTATATACTGACGTTGACGCAGTTTTTTAGTTCGTTGATTTTTTAAAAAACGTTTTATCCACGTTGGTATCATTTTTTGTTGTTGTTTACTAACGCTAGTAATAAAAACCCATCGTATATATTGGTAAGAATGAATCACATTCATCATGATGACGATGTTGCACGCCTGAAGACACTCGATATTTTCTTCATATACAATTAGCGAAAAAGAATAATGTTATAGACGGTGTTCTTTTTTCTATTACGTATATCTAAATCGTAAGTAAAAAATAAATCAATTTTTTCCTTCTCGATCTCATCATACTTTGTGTTGTGAGGTTTGATTTAATCCAAATACTTTATTTAAATTTTCTTATAACTTATCGATATTGAAAGATTTAAGCTAATATTGCTTTTATTATTAGCAAAAATAAAGAAGAATGTAGAAAATATCAATCATTTATTCATTTACCAGGTAAATTTTATCGTTCTGTTATTAAAAGATAGAAGGCATACGAAATAAACATGTGTCTTTCTAGCCGACATATAAAATACAACGAATTTACATTTACTATATTTACATTGTATAACAAAAGAATATTAACTTGAATTTTTTCCAATAAATGAGCATGTATACTTTTTATCTGCTACAATGACTTTTCTCACAGACAGCAAACTGTTATGCTTAAGTCAGATTTTTTATTTTATATAATTTAAGAAGATATTTACTTTGATATTGAATATATCTCAACATTTAGATTATTTTTTCCTTTACTGAATGTTAATTCAATTTATGAAAATAAATATTTAAATGTCAAACTATCGTTTATAAAGGAACCTATATCAAATAATTATATAAAGGTTTTAAGGACATAATGAAATAATATAATAAGAAAATTATAGATTCAATCAGGTTAGAAGCTAGTATATATATCGAAACAGAAATCTTGAATAGTGTAAATACTATAAGACTTTTGTGCAATGACAATTTCTAAATAATAATGAAAAACATATAATAATAAAAATTACAAGACATGTCGAGTTCATTTAGTAATATATAAATAGTTCGAAAAATAGAACTCAATGATTTAATGAACGTGCAATACTTTTTAATAGATTTGTATGTTCTGTAAGAATCAGCTCTTGTCTCGTTGGTAATTGTTCAGTTCCGACTTGATTTCGTCGTCGTGAACCATATATTCCATTCACGATGCCAATTATTAAAGAAAGCATGATTACAATGATAACAAAATAAATGAGTTGTTGTAAGACTTTACCATAACGAAGTATAACAGGAGCCTTATGTGACCAACGATCTGCTTCTAAGCTAGCATGTAAATCACCAATAGCAGTTCCATCAAGTAAGAAGCCTATAATCGGTGTTAGAAGATTATCAACAAGAGATTCTATCGTTTTAGTAAAAGCATTGCCAATAACAATAGCGACGGCAAGATCAATTAATTGTCCACTTGCAGCAAATTCACGTATTGTACCACCCAATTTTTGAATTGAACGAGCACAACAAGCCATTTTTATTCTCAATGAACAAACTCTGTTGCAATACTCAAAGAAGTCAAGTTAGTTATATGAAAATAATAACAACAAAACGTAAGACTGCTCATTTTTTTATACCAGTTAATATTGAACAAAAAGTCTATATTTCTTTTTGCTAAATATATCATATGTGAATTTCAGCAGATGCATTTATTAATTAAAACTAACAACGAAGAAAATTCATTACAAAAACTAACATTTACTTGTCAATTTCTCAATTTTTACAAAGAGTATACATGTATATAAACTGCGCAAGTGTAATAACGCTTTCTTTATAGATTCATTCTTAACAAAAATGTTTTGATTAAACTACTCAGTAATACTTTTTGTGAAGTAGATTGTTTTATTTCTCTTTGAAACATTATAAATTTATTTTTGTTAAGTGACCTTCATTAACTGTAAACATGTTTTTCTATTTCTACATCCACTGTTGTAAGAACAGCAAAGAAAAACAACACAGTTCTGTTCTTTTCTTTCTTGTAATCATTAGGAAGAAAAAGAACTCGTGGTCTCGTGCATAGTATTGACAAAAACAGTATGATAGAACGACAAAAAAAACATATCACATGTAAATAATCTGCGTCATTTTATGAAAATGAATTTAGAATCATTAGCTAATGAATTATTACTTGATTTATTTGAATATTTTTCTATGACTCATCTTCTTCAATCTTTCGACAATCTTAATATTCGTTTTAATAATCTCATCTCTCTTTATTATCAAACACATACTTTAAATTTACAATCGATATCAAAATATTATTTTGATCTTATTTGTCAAAAGTATATACCATCAATAACTAATCGAATCAATTCACTTCAACTTTCCGATGATGATGATACTCCACAACAAATCGATCTATTTTTTTCCTATGGTTTATCGTTTCGTCATTTTTCTCATTTAAAATCTTTATCAATCTATCGATTTTGCTCATTACACTTACTCGAAAGACTTATGAATGAAATACTTTATCTACATCATCTTACCTATTTAAAAATTATCAGATATATTATTAAATATACTGAAATATATGACATCGGTATAATCAGCCTTATCGAACGATTATCAAAACTTACTTATTGTTATTTCGATATCACACATGATAATGATGGTTTTTATCAAACATCATCTATCATTTCAACATCTTTAAATTCTTTATCTCTTCCATATTTAGAATGTAATCTAAATCAATTAATATCTTTAATTAAAAATACATTTAATCTCTATTCATTACAAATACGTATTAATGATTTTGTAATTAAATCACCAATACCATTGATTAAATTTTTGTCAATTAAAAAATTGAATATAAATTTTTTAGGTTCTTTAAATATAATGAAGAATTTGTTGCGAACAATGCCGAATTTAGAAGAATTAAAAATTGAACTTCAATCGAATTATATTAACGGATATGAATGGGAATCTATCATTGAAAATAATTTATTATATTTAATTAAATTACAATTTAAAATGTCAGTATCAATTTCTAATCAAAATAATAAAGAAGAAGAAATTGACGAAATATTAAATTCATTTCGTAGTGAGTTTTGGATTATAAAACATCAATGGTTTGTTCAATGTAATTGGAATCCAATTAAATCATCATCATCAACTGTTCATGTATATACATTACCTTATGCTTTTAAGAATTTTTTCTTTATGGGGAATAGTCGATTAAAATCAACATATCCTGATAATAATTATCAATGGTCATTTGATTGTATACATAATTTATATTATAATTATCTTTCATCACAAAATTTACCTTTATTTCGTATGGATTTACGTAATATTCGTCATTTAGATATAACTATTCCTTTTGATAATTCATTTTGGTTGATTGTATCAACACTTAATCGATTACAATCGTTAAGTATTGTTTCGTATAATGATATGAATTCTATTGATATACAATCGAATTTAGAAATATTATTTGAACGTTCACCATATCTTCATTCATTGAAATATTTCTCTTGGTTTGTTCAAATTGAATTTGTAGAAAAAATCAAACATTTATCTATTCGTCGACTTGGTTTACAAGGACCACATATGATTTATAATCAAGAGCAATGTTTAGAATTATGTCATTCATTCATGGGACAACAATGTGAAGTTCTTTCTATTAATGTTCAACAACGAACTGATATAATTAATCTTATTAATAATATGAAAAATCTTCGTGCTTTAAGTGTAAAATGTTCTAGAATGACATTAACTGAAGAAGAAAATCAAGATTTAATTCAATGGTTACAACAAAATTTACGAACAACATGTTCTATTTCTAATTCAACAGATTGTAATAATAATATTCGAATATGGATTCGTTAACCCTTTCACTTCCCCGGTATAAAAAAAGCTACACCTGTTTTTTTAATATTTCTCATAATGTAATTCATAAAAATTAGTATATAATCTTTTGAAAGGAAGTAATAGAGAGTGTTCTAGGATCTTTTTGAAGTACCTGTGCCATATACGCCGCCTTCACATCTTCTGTTTTGCTCTTCTCTTGCTCTGGATATTATAATTCAAATGACAGCGAAGAGCAAATCTTTATCAACTCCATTATTAGCACATATGCCTGTTGCTGAACCTAAAGAAAGGTGTGGATATTGCAGTACTAAAGCTCGTCCGACATTTAGTAACATAAAATGCAATTTTTGTGATATTTCTTTATGTGTAAAACAGCATAAAAACTGTTTTTTGTTATTTCATGAAAACACTGTATAAGTTTTGCAATTAATAAACTTCAACAGCTAAAACTGCCGTTCAGCCTAATAGAGTTCAATGTAACTGATATTGCGTAAATCGACTAATCACCTGTGGGAACACATGAGATATGTCTAACATATACTCTTATGTCTAGAAGAAGCTAATTCAACGATTTACTTGAATTCAATCCATCGAAAAATAATGCGGAAGCGAAAGGGTTAATTAATTAATCGAAATAAGCAATATATTAATTGTTTATGTCTTATGCGTTCAGATTTTAGTTGTAAGTGATGTAATTATTATAATATGAAATTGTTATCTGTTGTTGTTTTAACGAATATTAAAATTCTCTAGAAGTTTACAATTATTTAATTAATCGATTCGTTATGATAAGAGTTGTATCTGAAAATATACGAGACAATGAGAAATATAAAGTGAAACAAGATTTTTAAAAGTGTATTAAAGATAAGAAATCTGACTTTTAGATAGTTCATTGATATCTTCGTATCTGAATGTTATAGAGAAAAAATATTGAATAAGAAAATTTTGTTGGTATATTTTAAGAATACACTAAAATAAGTCTACTCCATTGAATATTTTTATATTATAGAAATAAGATTATTTTTTAAGCTTTTTTTAAAAGATAAAGAAAATTTTGATGAAATATACAGCAAGTCAATTCCTGATATAAGCATTCTTTATGGAAGATCTTATTACTTTTAAAAAGTATACTCCATCACCGATAGGTCAAAAAAAATCTAACACAACTTCTAACTAGATGGTACTCAAGTTTTACTTCACTATAAAATGCGATGTGAAGCTCAGTATCGAAATGATGAATTCAAGATTTTCAGACATTTCTAAATATTTACGATTGTCTTCAAGTCTATAGTTTATACAAACACATGTTGAAAGGACATTGATGCTTCATTATTTATAAAGAATGTAAAAATATGTCTTGTGTTTCAATGAAGCTTAAAAAGATTACTACTTTTCTTCATATACTATGACGCTTATATATTCCTAAAACAAACTTGTGACGATCATGACAATGATCCGTTTTAAACAAAACTTTGATAGATTTTATGATTAAATGATAATGTATATAGTTTAAATAAAAATAAATAAAAAAAGAGAGTAATTTAACCATTGGTGATTATAGTTGAGAACACAATATTCATGTCTATTACATATTATCTTATGTCAATAGAACAATCTTAACGAAAAATTTGTGCACAGTTACTACAGCAATTCTGTCGTTCTGTAGTTGACATCATTCTTTTTTCTTCCAACAAGTAATTACAACATCATGTGAAACCAATGACAAAATAAACATCTAGTCATTTAATAGAAAGAAAAAATAACAACACAGCACATATTTCATCAACAATCTCAAATGACGAATAAAACTATCGCTAACTTCCTTACACTACCGGTAGAACTTGTCTATCGAATTCTTGACGAGCAATCGGATCTTACAATGCTGTGTTCCATGACAAATGTATGCCAACGATTCAACAGCATCCTAGACAGCTACGATCGATACCAGGTAAACCTTTTCTATCACGATAGTTTAATTTTTATCTATTGACTCCAGTAAAATATACATAAATATACTATTTCTCACTGAAAATAATTCAATAGTTATCCCTCTCTCTCCAAGAATTTATTTCTTATAATATGACAATGTTAGCATAGTGTCCTCATAATCAGAAGAAATAAATTCTCTTTTTCTTTCTTTTCAATTTCATCTAAATATTTCATGTTTCGAACTAGCTATGATGTCATAAACGCACAATGTTTAGATAAGAACGGGAAAAAAAGGAACAAAATATTGTTATTTGCTTTTAACGTGTATCTACGCACTTATTGTTTAAATATAATTTTTAGAATAATTTGACAGTGAAATCTTTTTAGATGACGTTTCAGCATGGATTCGTCTTCTACTCATAATAAGTCTAACATTAAGAAACTAATTGTTTGACTTTTTACTTTTTACAAATCAATGTTCCTTCATAAACACATCAGTATCGTGACGTCGGAAGGAACTATCAAAATCAATAAATATTCTCACCTATACAAATCATATGCATCAATAAGACCCAGTTCGATAACTCATACGCAGTTCTGATACAGAATACATATCGAGTTTCGACAATGAGCATAAAAAACCTCGTCCACCACCTACTGATAAGAAACTATTTTTTGTCATACTTACAGAATTCTAACAAGCGCTAAACCATACTTTACTACGTTCTAAACCATTTACTGCAATACATTCTCATTTGGAACCATAATCCTATATCTTCGCAATTATTTTCTACAGAAATAACTTACAAAACTATTTTTCAATTAACCAAAAATTTTTCCTTATCTCAGCAACTCACATATAAAAGGTTTCTATCCATATTTCACCTTACGTAATTTCTTTTCAATCTCGATTTTCACAAAACCTTATCGAACACTATCCGGCATATCCAATCCTACAAACATTCAAACCCTGTTTATAGACCCTAGCACAGGAAAAGAACAAAACTTATTTCAATGCCTAACCAATGTAACACCAACCAACTATTCCATCCCTTCATCTTTATCTTGTCTTTACCTCCACGTTTTCATTTGCTCACTCACCACACTCGATCCCACATTTGATCACATCGGAGATGTTGGAGAACAATCTTTCAGTGATGCACTACAACACAGCGCAGAAACTCTCATTGTCTTTTTATTTATACAATGTCTTTACCTTCGCTTTTCATCTAGACACTCACCACATTAGATGACTGGAGCAATCGAATCGGAGATGTTGGAGCACAATCCTTAGGTGATGCATTAAAACACAATAAAGTAACACTCATTCTCTCTCTATCTATATCATGTCTTTACCTACACATATTCATTTAGACACTCACCACACTAAATCTCGAATCTAATCGAATCAGCTATGTGGGAGTACAATATTTGGGTGATGCATTAAAACAGAACACAGTAACTCACATTCTTTCTTCATCTTGACCAAGTCTTTACTTTCACTTTTTCATCTAGACACTCATCACACTAAGCCTCTTAGGCAATCAAATCAGTGCTTCTGGAACTCAATGCTTGAGTGATGGATTAAAACAGAACACAGTAATACTCATTCTCTCTATATCTATACGATGCTTTTACCTCCATTTTTTTGTCTAGTCACTCACCACACTAAATCTCCAGTATAATAAAATCGGAGATGTTGGAGCACAATATTTGGGTAATGCATTACAACGCAACACAGTAACTCTCATTCTCTCTTTTTCTATACCATGCTGTTATCCATATGTCTTTGTCTAGTCACTCACCAAATTAGATCTCTAGAGCAATCGAATCGGAGATGTTGGAGCACAATCCTTAGGTGATGCATTAAAACATAACACAGTAACACTCATTCTCTCTTTATCTATACCATGTCTTTACCTTCATTTTTTCATCTAGGTACTTATCAAACTAGATCTTACGTACAATCAGATCGGAAATGTCGGAACACAATATTTCAGAGATGCATTAAAACACAACACAGTAACAATCATTCTCTCTTTATCTATATCATACTTTACGTCCATTTTTCATCTAGACACTCATCCAACTAAATCTTCAATATAATAAAATCGGAGATATTGGAGCACAATATCTGGGTGATGGATTACAACACAACACAGTCAGTGTTGCTCTCTTTATAACTGCGCTAGATCTTTACCTCTTTTTTTTATCTAGACAGTCACCAAACTATCAGTCTCCGAGAATTCAATCGGGAAAGATGCGGTGCGTGGGATCGAGGAATTACTTGGTCGAAATAAAAGAGAGCGAAAATCATAAGTGGTAATATTAAATGTATTTAGATGAGAAATAAATCGCTGGTAATGATCATGGGAGTATTTTTTTTCTGTTATAATTTTGTCAGAAAGAATAAATAAAACTACTTGGTTTCAGACTTAATTTGTCTTGTGATGAAAATATTTTGTTTACCATTTTGGTTTTTGGCGAGGGGAATGATGGGGCTCGTAAAAAATAAAACTTCTGTGGAGTAATTGGGTCAGTATGTATTGCATGCAAAAATAAGCCGAGGCTTTCTATAACAATATAACAACTCTAAAAGGTTCTTTTCAGGAAGGCTGAGCCAGAAAAGGCTTTGTATGATAGTAGGAAAACTCTGAAAGATCGCCTGGGGTTACAACCAACGATGAAAGGTTTTCCTGTGATATTAGTAAAACTCGATTACATCCTTTCTAGTATTAACAAAGCAAAGAGTCGTGTCCGATGATATTGAACCAGAAATGTTTTCTTCATTAATGCTGAACCGTAAAATGTGCAGTATGGATTAGTGCTGAATTTAGAATGATTCTGTGTTCAATACTGTTGAACCAAGTATGATTGTTTTGGTTTTGAAGAATTTCTCAAGACTTTACAGTTGAATAGTTGAATCATGAAGAATTGATCCAGAGATAAGAAAGTTCAGTATAGAACTATTTTGTAACTACAAAAATTCTGTTACCGAAGCGGTTTTGTACTCGTTCAATAGTACTATTGCATTTAGTATTGTTATTTTTTTTACTTAATTTGATGTAGTGTAACATGTATTGAAAGCGTTTTTTTGAAAGTATTAAATAAAATCGTATGATGCTATTGAGGTAGCTTTGTAGCATATTGATGAAAGAAAGGCAGATAATTCGTTTGCTGAACATGGAATGATCATGTGGAGAATTGTTGTAGGGAGAAAACAATTGTATGAAACTGCTTTCTGATGAATGTCATATTGAAGTCTAATCTCACAATAACATAGATGTGTTAGTCAAATAATATAACGGATATTGAAATGGTTTTTGAGAGATTATGAATATTATTACATCAAATACACATGTTGATACGTGATATAGTCAGGACTAGACACATTGATAATTTTTTGGAAAAAAAACAAGTCATATATATTTTCAATGGGTGAATGACAATTTACTTAAAAATCTTCAAAGACAAACCATTAAAGTCAAATGTATACAAACTATTTTCATTCGCTGTTGGACAATTTATAGAAAACATTTGATTGTTTATAAAAGAGAGTTTTAGTTCCACTTTCATTAAGAATTACTTTCGAGCTAATAGTAAATTAACAGTAGTTTTTCAAAGATGTTTAAAAAGAATGTAATTACAACACAAAAAGTAAAACGATCTAAACAAGAATAATTATACAATTACTGCATAATCATATCTATAACTCAGGTAACGACGTTTATAATTCATTTTCTCGAATAGAACTATAATCTTTTTTACTATTTATGGCAGACAGAAATAATTGTAATAAACGCAGTTCTGTTCATCTAAACAGATTTTAAAAATTAACTAATTAAACAGGTTTATTTTCAATAAGAAAAATGAAACGATGAAGGCACGTGAGGACGAACGAAAGTAAATGCAAACGAAGAATAATACGATCAAGTTTTATTGTTATTCATAATCACACCTAGATCCTCACATATGCCGGTGAAAATAGTTAATCATAATTATCAACAAAAGTCCATAATCAAAATTATGTTTTCACAGCACTTTCTTTGAACGAGTATTCTGGGATGTTCTGTTGCTAAGATCATCACGACACAAAACTAATGTATACGTCGACAAAATAAGAAAGCCTCGCGAAGGACTATAGAAATGCTTTGCGTCGCATTGTATTAAAAAAGTTTATGAATAGACGAATCTTTTATTATGACGATAATTTTGAATATTATATTCGAATGCAATTTTCAGTAGAGAATATCATATCAAGATCTTGAGGTAGACTAGTAAGAATGTACTTATATAGATATTATTATACAGGTTTCAATTAGTAGGTTTCTGAAATTCATTTTTTTTACTAGGAAAAAAAATCATGAAAACACCGTATATGATTTTCAATAGAAAAAAAAGATAGATATTTTTTCGAATATATGCGACTATCTGCAAATATTTAGTAATTTAATAGTAAATCAAACTAACCAGTGCAAAAAGTATATGATTTTCAAAATTTATCAATTCTTCGTTTACACGTCATGATGAAGTCTGAATTTATTACTAAATTAAAAATATTAAATACTTCAGATAAAATTATTTCACTTAAGTATATTTTTTCATTGCTATTATACAACATACTGAATAACTTCATCATTCATACAAATAATTCACGTACTTTTACTCATTCAGTGAGTACATTGATCTACTATAATCATATTAATTGAATTCCCAATACATCCATAAAAAATGCGCGTCTAGTCTATCTTCAAACATATGTGTATACAGACACTAAATAAATTATATAGATTAAAAATGTCTGTCGATATATTATGATTGTTAGTTGAATTCATTTCTTTTTTTTTTATTATTAAATAAGAAAAAATAAACTATGATGAACATTTCATTGATCGATGCATTTTTCTCATTAAGTCTCTTGATGCTTTTCGAAAAACAGTTCCACCAGTTAATGTATACAGATAAAATGGCATACCACTAGCAATAAAAGCAAGAAGTACTTCAATATTATATAAAAAAAGAACAATCGCATCTTCAGTTTTACTAATTGTATTAAACGGTCGAAAAGTAATATAAAATTTTTGTATGGCTTGTGGAATACAAAATATAGTTAAAAGAAAAGCTTGTACTAAAAGCATTCGAAGTAATTGATGATCAGTTTTTTTTAATTTATATACTCTTGCATTTAATGGTAGAATTATTGATGTAATTGTCATTGCATGTGTACGAATACGAAGATAATGCACATTGGAAACGATCATTATACCAAATACAATCATTATAATCGATGGAATTAATATTGTTATAATAGAATAAATTAAATCAGTTGAAAAACGACATGCTTCACTTTTTCCATAACATTTTAAAGGTCCATCAGTTCGATTTGCATCATAACAATAAAGCATATGGATATATGAAAGAATTGAAACTATAAAACTAAAAATTATTCCTAGTTTAATATTTTTTAATGAACTCAATTGTCGACGATGAAAATCCATTGATGATAATAACCATCGATCAACTGCTGCTAACATAATAATCCATATAGCCAATGTTCTTGTACTAAATGTAATAAATGTACGAATTTTACATATCCAACCTATGCTTGTCGTAGGATCAAGATTCCAACCAGCTAATATACGTGTAGTTAAACCAACAACAATTGAAATAAGATCAATAAAAGATGAGATAAGAAAAAGTGTTGCACATGGATTTAAACGAAGTCTACGTTGTGATAAAACAAGACAATTAAGAATATTTCCAATTACACCAAAGAGAAAAATTATAGTTGCTAAATATCGATTAAGTTGTTTAGAAATAAAGCCTAATGTTTCAATAAGTTCATCACTCATTGTAAATATTCTTCCGGATTAAAAGCAATTTATTTTAAATCTAGAAATATATTATATGGCTTGTTTGAAGTTTAGTTCATTGGATTTATTTCCACTGGCTTATAAAATGTATATTTGAAAAGAGAATAATATCATCGTTGTATGATAAGTAATAAAAAATAAATGAAGAACATTTGATTTTCGTTTAATCGTCCATGAAATAAAGAAATTGATCAAAATCAAAAACAACTCCTCTTTATTTAATTAGTATCAGATATAAAATGCTAGGTAAATCCTAATAAGAAATAAAACTTAAACTTTAAATTAATGGAAATACATATTTTCTTACTGAAAAATTTATTCAAAATATCTAATATAGATAGGAAAAAGGATATCTATGAAGCTCAAATATTTACGATTTATGCGTGTATGATTAGACAATACTGTTGTTTATGAAATATAACAGAAAAAAGAATAGATCAATAATTACGTTGATCAAAGAATAGATATATGAGATAAAGAAATGATTAAAACCATATGTTATATGGAGGTGTATTTGATTCAATATTAGAAAGTATTTTGTCTAGTAATATTGTGTTCAAATCTGATTGATTTAATAAAATATATACAAAATTTTTGTTTTTTTCGATCTAAAAATAGACTTGAAAAATAGATATTATATACGTTTTCTACGCAGATGCTTTTACAATTCATTAATCTTACTATCGAAAAGATATTCTTTATGTAAACTCGTGATAACTGACTTCTTTTAATGTTCAATTATTTGTATAATATTTAGATGATTTAATAAGTTAGACTACCATCAGAATTTATCCTTCTTATGAATAATTTAATTGTATTTTTTTTTCTTAATTTTGTTGCGCATATATATACATAAACTTATATATTTTGTCTTTCCATCAATTATGAAAATTGTTTTACTCTCTTCCACACTCACTCACACTTTACACTCGATAAAGCTATTTTCTTTGAAGAACATAACTTTATCGACAAATATATCATAAGTGTTACTTATTATACAAAGATAAAATTGATTAAAACAAGTTTTATTAGAAAAACAAATATTTTTGGTAGATCAATCTACGATTTTAAAAGACAAAACAAACTTATTATATTAATCTTTTCATGCAATGCAACCATTAAATACAATCTTTTAATAAAACATGTAATTTCCATTTTCTGTTGGCATATCTGTTGAAATTTAAAGCAACGTCTTACATAATAATATATTCTATTTATTATTGAAAAATCAAAAATAAATATTTTTATAATTATTGAAGCTTGCCAAACATCTTTTCAGCGACAATTTGGATCAAATCAGAACATGCTTTGGTATATACACTTCCACCAGCTAAAACATTGATGTAGAATGGCATTCCACTAGCTATAAATGCAAGAAGTAATCCAATATTATAAATTAAAACCTTGATAGACTCTTCTAATCCAGATCCAGAACCAAAAGGTTTCAATGTAAAATACAACTTTTCAATAGCTTGTGGAACACATAATACAATTAGAAGTATTACTTCAACTGAAAGCATACAAAGTAAATGATGATCTAATTTTTTTGAGTGTAACATTTTCTTTTTCATCTTCATACGTTCATCATTATCTAGAATAGTAGTAATTCGATGATGTACACGACTATGAATACGATGAACATTTGAAATTGTCATTAAACCAAATATAATCATTATAATTAATGGTATGAGAATCGATATAAATGCATAAGATAAATCAGTTATAAGACGACATGTTTCTGTATTTCCATAACATTTTAATGGTTGATCCTCAATATTAGCATTGTAACAATAAAACATATGTACGTACGTAAGAATTGATACAATAAGGCTAAGAATAATTGCTCGTTTGACATTTTTCATTGAACAAATTTGTCGACGGTGAACATCAGTAGATGATAATAACCAACGATCAATTGTTGCTAACATAATAAGCCATGTTGCCATTGTTCTTGTACTAAATACAGTAAATGCACGAATTTTACATATCCAAGAGATTGTTGTTGTTGGATCAAGATTCCAACCACCTAAAATTCGAGTAGGTAAACCAAAAAGAATAGAAATGATATCAATAAAAGATGAAACAAGAAGAAATAATGTACATGGATTTGAACGAAGTGTTCGTTGTGATAAAACAAGACAGTTAAGAGTATTTCCAACTACACCAAAGATGAAAATGGCCGGAGATACATATCGATTAAGTTGTTGCACAATATTATCCAATGAATAAGTAAGACCGGTGTCGATTGATAATGCCATAAAACAGCTATTAGAAATAACTAATAGATAGCTGATCTAGAAATTTAAAGTCAAGACTGATATAATTCATAATTCATTTCGATGTAACTTTCCATAATACGTCAATACATAGAAAGTTAAAAAATGGATAATGAACAGAGTATAGAAAACACATTCCAGTGTATCCTTACATACATATCCTAAACTATTTTGTCTGTACTACATAGAGATGAACTAGAAATTAGGCATGGCAGTTTGAGATCATTATCTCTCATATATAAACACAAATGGGATATACGATCAACTGAGATAACGAAGAAGAAAAAGACTATTTCTCAAGTAGGAAAAAACAGAATAAATTTTCTATTTGCTTTGCACAACATAAACTGAAGAAGAACTATATGACTTGTTCATGTACTACTCAGCAAGCTCATTAAAAACTGGAAAAAAAATTATCAGACAGTAATGAAGAACCGGAAGAATTTCTATATTTGTCGGATATAATTATAGTTTCTTTTCATATAAATTATATACAAAAGTGAGAAAAGTATTCGACGTAATGTTACCTTAATCATCTCTAAATATCAAATAAGTTACTTTCAAAAACAAATATTTTATTTTAAAACTTAAGGATTTGACTAATACTTGCTAATTTTGATATAAAATGGTAAAATACTTGACACTTCCTAGATGCAATAGAAATAATTGCTAGGGTATCACGTTACAATTTTGAAACGTGATTAATATGCATAGAAAGGATATTTGTATTTTTCATGCTACGAATATATAACAAATAACTATAGAAATTTGTCTTCTATTTACTCTGTTTTTCTGTATATGAAAAAGAGAATTGTTTTGTTAACAATACATTTCGGTACGATAGAAGATATACCTTCTTTGAATACATTAAAGTAATTTTATAAATAAAAATTGTATGTCGTTAACTATAAGTGACTTGCTCTCATCAGATGTCTATTCATAAACTTATGATATGGATTTATCTTTTGTTGAAAACTATTCTTTATTACTTCTGTTGCCATGAACATACTAAAGAGATTTATATATAGTAATACAAGTATTTTTTTGACAGATATGAGTTCTGTTACGTTACAATTACGTTCTGAAATCATAGAACTTACGATTTTTTAAACATCTATTTTTATCGTGAACTAATCAAAGTTATACATTTTGTATATATTCTAATAATCTATGAATGCCTTATTAGACATTCACACTTTGGATTCGTTACTATTCTGTTATTGAATTTTTATTTCTTACTTGAGCTATCATATAGATAATCAACTAATTGAGAATTTGAATACATCTTTAATAAATATGCAAAGTTCAGAGTGTCTAACAAAAACATCATTTTCAGCATCTCACAAGATTTTGATAACGTGACTTACCGCAAACGACGTAAGAACATGAGTACCTGTTCAGAGTCTATATAATACTCAGACGTAGATGTTAAAAAGATCAGAAAATTATTTTACAATTTCTACGTGTTACTAATGATAGAGTATTGTAAAGCTTTAATGACGTATATAATAAAACTTCTATGTACCGAAAGTAATGAGTTATAGATATAAAGACTGTGTACGGTATTTTATTATTTATTCGGAATTGAAAATTAGGAACTTTGCTTGATAAATCTACTATTCATTAAAAATTTATATACATATGCATATCTTATTTAATTAACATAAGTTAGTGTTGATTTTTATTACAACGAAAATCTCTTGACTTCTTATTTAGAATTATTCTAATTTTGTCAAAAATTTATAGATATTTTTCACTTTTGCAAATTTTATTTAAAAAAAAGTGATATAAACATATTTTAGTTCACATTCATCTATTGAATGAAAATAAGTGAATAATAAATGTATATCTTTGCTAAGAGAGTAAACGATTGTTATAGTTATACAGTTGAAGATAATTATAAAACAAATACTTTCAAAACTCTAGTAGATCATTAAGTATATCTGTATGCTACAAAGGCAGTTCAGACAATAAAAAGTTATTTTTTTTATACAAAACACGATATTACTTGTTCATAGTTAGTCATATCTTAGAATACAATTCTAAAAATGATTTGAAAAGTATGTCTTTACTGATATTTGAGCATAAATTGTATCATCGTCTGAAATCAAGAGTCGCAAGCAATCAACTATAAGTACAAACTATCAATACATAAAATATAAAATCATTAGTAATAGTAATGATAGTCATCGATTATAATTGCTTTCTGCTCCTATGTACTTAGTAACATCAAAAGTTTAAAATATACATACTTACATATTTTATTCAGTGTTATTGTATTATTTAGTAATAGTAAGGAATTATTTTAAAGATATATAATGAAAACATAAATCTTATTTAGTTATTTTTTCTAATACTTTGTATTGTAAAACTGAAATACGTTTATATTTAAAATACAAAACAAATAAAAACAAAAATTTATCGTTCAAAGAACGAGACGAAAGTCTTGTTTCGTATGAGCTATAGATCGAAGTTTAGCTTTACTTGTTATAGACAATGGACAATTACTTAAATCAATTGTTTTCAATGATTGATTTTCTTTCATCATATTTACAAAATAATCCAAACATGAATCATTAATTCTTTGATTATTTTCTAAATCCAAATATTTAAGAGTTGTATTTGAAGAAATAAGAGCTGAAGCTAGCATTTTCACACCACGACAACCAATTTTATTATTTGATAACCATAAACCAGTTATTGATTGATTTGTTTTAAGCATAGTAGCCAAATATTCTACACCATGATTATTTAAATCAGTTGATTCAAGATCTAACCATTTAAGATTGGATTTATTTAATGCAAGTCTATCGGCAAGATATTGAATACTTTTTTGTGATAATGAATTTTGATGAAGCGAGAGCATTTTTAATGTTTTATTATTTCTTAAACTATCAGCAAGTTGTATAATACCATGAGATATAATTTGATTATTTCCTAAATCAAGAACTTTACATTGTTTATCTATAATTGCATATTGAATTACATAGGAAATATCAGCATCAGTTATTTGTTGATTACGTAATGTAATTTCAGAATTCATTGGATATTGATTTATTAAATTTTCAATTTTTAAACGATCAGAATTTATAATATCTACATAAATAAATAAATAAAATGAATTAAAATATATTTGTTTAATTAATAATTTACTTGATTGTAATTTCTTTTCTTTACTATGATGATGAATAAATCCTAATGAACTTGATTTATGTAAACAGGTCATTCGATGTCGAGCTAAATCTTCTCGTTTTCCTCTCCATAAACATTTTGTATCACGATTTGAACATGATACAATTACTTTTAAACATTCATTATCTATATGATCATCAAAATCTTTTCGTTCTATTCCTGTTTGTTCACATAATAAACATTGGACATGTAATCGATCAAGTGTATTAAGCATAGTTGAATTCTTAACAGATTTTAAATGTTTTTTTTTCGTTGGTTGACGACATAATGGACATGTTATTTTACTTTTGTACCATAATTTAATACAATAATCACAAAATATATGTTCACATGATGTTTTTTTTGGTTCAGTGAATGGATTTAAACAAATAGCACATAGAAGTTTTGAGTCAATAGACAGTTCATTTTCATATTCATAATCATTGATATGAGACATATTTACACAATAAATAACTTTAATATATTACCCCAATGGGAAACAATTTTTAATCGTACGAATATAAAGCGTGTGTTTCGTATTATACTATTTGACTATAGAATGTTTGTGTATTTTGATATTTTTCTTTTATTTTCTCTCGTTTTTTTTTTGCATAGGTGGACTATGCGTTAGTTTTTCTTTTCTGCGTAGGTACTTTTACCGGCAATTAAGAAAACATTCTTTGTTAATACATAATATTTTCAAAAGAATCTTGTTTTTATCTATTTTTCTAAGCGCAAAGAACAACAATATATATATATGTAAAAACAAGTGATTGCTGATGTCGATAATATTTATATGTAATTTTGTTTGAATAAGAATAAATTTTTGAAAGTTATAATTTAGTTTATTAATAAAGAATTGCTTTAGTAATTTTTTTACATACAACAGTTATATACAAGTTACAAATACAAAATCAAAAAAAAAATATATGATTACTGCGTATATTTTTTTACGTTTTTATTACAGTATTCGTTTTTCTTACTGATTATTGATCATTAGCGTCACGGTTGAATTCATTCACTGACTCTCTATATACATTCTGTCATTAGATTACACTCGAAGTGGTATGACTCATACATGTTTCGTTCTTTGATAGAACTAATATAGAAATGGATATCGAGTGCATATTTCATAATTGTATAAGAAAAAATATAATTTTATTATGAAAATAACTATTTATTTCAGAGATAAAAATAGACACAAAATTTTATATTTTTCTTAAATAAATAATCGAAAATACTACTTGTTTGTATAAATGCAAGGCATGATAATTAATGAAATATATACATTTTCAACTAATATTAAAAATACTTCAATGAAAGAAATAAAATATCAAACTACACGATTTCAATACAATAGTCTTTGATGTTTAGCTTGTCTTTCTGTAATGATTACAAGAGCATCTATACACAGGGTAGCCCATAAGTAACGTAATCGAACGAAAAATTGAATATCTCCATTACGACTCGAGCAAAAGAGCTGATTTTTTCACCAGTAATAGAGACATATTTTGAAAGATCCTCTATTAAGTTAAACTCTATTGACTTGGAGAAAAAAATTTTGCTTTTTCATTTATCAAAAAGAATCCAATGTAATAGAAAAAAGTAACAACTTTTCAAAAAATAAAGCATAATATTTTAGAGCATATGTTCGAATTATTTTTCTTCTGTACCGATACACATCTGATAACGAGTGACTACAGAACAACGTATGTTTTGGTATAATTCAATGTTACCATTGAGCAATGTAAATTCTTCTTGAATTAATATTTTCAGACGATTGAGATCGTGAGATTTTTGATTGTTATCTCTTACAATAGTATGTAGTTCATTATTCTTTGAAATAATATGATATAAGATTAATAAATGAAAATAATTTTTTACCTTTTCATCGAGTAGATGGGTAACAAAACCATATTCTATTAAACAATAATGTCCAGCTAAGATAAATTATCTTGATCTTCAATTGTAATTTTATATCGATACAATAACTAAGATAAAAATGTATGTCCTTTATTTAACCTTCAAAACAAAAAGTAGAAAGTTGTTAAGAAATCAATAAATACTCACGTCAAGATATCCAGCACGATCATTTCGATCATCGAAAATGGTGTTAAGGATAGAGAATAGAGAGAGGGTAGTAAGCAGAAAGATGGTGTGTGACACGAACTATATCTGTTCGCGGTTCAATCTTCTATCTTTATTCATTAAAATACGCCTTTTTATATGGTTAACAACAAAGAACAGAGGCTAGAGAGGGAGATATCTAAGATGATATTATACTTGATGTGTTATCATCCATCTAGGCCTAACAAATGGTCTGAAACAATTATAAAACGGTATATTACTCCATTAATTCACACCATTTTTTGCCGTAATCGGTCGTTTACGTTGCCGTTGCCGTTGCTTTTCATCTAGGTAATGAAAAAAATCTTTATATAAATATATAATTTTAATAATATATGATTTTATTTTTGATCTTTATAAAATACTATTGAGAACTTTATTACAAGAAAATATAACTATAGCAAGACCTGTCTGTAGTCCTAGTATTCATCAACATATTTCCATTAAATCTAAATAGAGAGAAAAATGCAAGAAACGATAATTATATTGATATAAAAGGAATTTTATAAGTATATAAGAAAACATGAAAATATAATAACAATAGAATTTTCGACTTTGCCAGAATCTTGAAGGCGGTCATCATCAGTAACAAAACACCAAAAACATCATCAATAACAATTTAATCAAATAACAATGATAAACACAATCATAATCATAGTAGTACCAAACTACTAATACTACTAATACTGCCAATAATAATAATAATGAAGTTTCAATAACTGCCTATAAATACATCAACATATAAGAAACAACTCGAAAGAAACAATAAAAGTAAATGAGAAGAAATGCAGCTTTTGGATTTTTTATTTCTAATATAATGAGAAGGGTGTGGGTATGACTTTCTCGAGAAGATAGATGTATTCTTTATTTATTCCTACACCCACATCCATTTTTTCGCTTGATAAGTATTCAGTTATTTAAAGCTTTGTACATTTTTAAAATAAATGCTACTGATCATAATATAAAAATAATTGATTGATTAATATATAATCATTGTTATTAAAGATTAATACATAAACTGTTTACTATTTTCGAAAAGTCTGTTTCTTTATTGATAAAAAAAGTATTTGTCAAATATATAAATTGCTATATCTACCTCTATCGTCATTCATAGTTTTTAGTTAAAATATTCTAGTCGTTTGGGAACGATAAAACATAAATAATCGTTTATTTTTTCTCAAAGAAAGCAACAAAAAAAAGCTCTAAATCAGTTCTAAAATATTTTCATCGAATAACTATAAATATGAAAAGTCATATATATACTTTTACATTCTACTACGCTATCAAAAACAAGACTGAAGTTAATTATTGAGTTCTTGTTGAACCAAATTGATCCAGTAGGCTACACCTAATGGGATTGCTTCGTCGTTGAAATCGTATGTAGGCGAATGTAATTTTCGAGTCATTGTTTCGTCACTTATACCCATAAACATAAAGGCACCAGGCCGTTCTAAAAGCATCAAGGCAAAATCTTCACCACCCATACTAGGTACTCTGTTTCCATCGACATTTGCTTTCCCGACTACAGCTTCAGCGGCTTTAATAGCTCGTTTTGTTTGTTCTTCGTGATTGACTAGAGCGGTGCCCTGACGAACATATTCTACTTCAGCAGTACAACCAAAACTGCTAGCTAGACCATTGGCCAACTCATTTATTCGTCTTTCAATAGTATTACGAACAGATTCTGTAAGACTTCGTGCTGTACCACCGATACATATTTTGTCTGGCATAACATTAACTGATCCAAAAGAACCACTTTCAATGGCACCAACACTAATTACAGCTGAATCGAGTGCGCTAACATTACGACTTACTATAGTTTGTAATGATAAAAGGAATTGTGCTTGCAATATTGTTACATCAGTCGCTAGATGTGGTCCTGCTCCTCCATGACCACCTGTACCTCGAAATGTTACATACCAATCATCAGATGCTGCCAACATGGGACCAGGTCGTATAGTAAATTTTCCAAGTGGATCTGCGTAATTGTGTAATCCATAAATAGCATTCATTAGAAATCGATCGAATAGCTTATCATTAATCATTGCAATGGCACCTTCTAACTTTTCTTCAGCTGGCTGAAAGATAAAGTGAACAGTTCCACAAAATGAATCTTGATGTTCAGCCAGATATTTGGCAGCGCCGAGTAACATTGTAGTATGTCCATCATGACCGCACGCATGCATAGTGCCAGATTTTGTCGAGGTGTAAGGAACACCAGTTTTTTCGATGAGTTGAAGAGCGTCCATATCAGCACGAAGACCAATGGCACGATTACCTGGTCGTAAACTTTTCAGTGTTCCAACAACACCAAATCGACCTACACCTTCAGTAACTTCTACACTCCATTGTTTCAATTTAGCAGCTACTAAAGCCGATGTTCGTACTTCTTCCATACCCATTTCGGGATGTGCATGAATATCCTGTCGGATTAATGTTAATTCAGCTTGCATGTCGCGTATTTTATCGAGAAGAGTATTGTTCATCTTTGTATTAGATCTACTAACATAAATACGTTACTATATAAACAAAAAAAAGATAAATAGTGAACAAAGAAGTGCAGTAACCTAGTTGATAGATATAGGTTGTTATCAAACGACGAAAAATACGTTTGGAACATTTGTCAACGAATAGTCAGAACGGTGTTTTGGAATATACTTACTTCGGTAGCTTTCTTTGAATTTTATCTAACCACGACTATGACATAGTACAAACTTTTGAGCAACTCGAATAGATTTTGAAACTATTTAGTATTACCTAGAAACTTTCAAACTCGAGAAAGAGCATCACTGCTAGTACTGAAGGTAAGTTAACTATTTCAAATAGAACATAGAATGACAGAAGATAAGAGAAAAGTATGCCGATGAAAAAAAAAGAAGAATAAGATCAAGAGAATAAGTAAGAGCAGATTGTTTCGTTATCACTACAATATATATGTTATCATGGTCAAGTAGGATAAAAAAGATGAGTGTCATTACCGTCACTCTCCATATTAATGTTCAACACACTACTTCACTGTTTTTCATACTTCTTTTTGATTTTTATTATGATAGTCAGTACACTTTAGTCGGTCAAATAAGAGAAGATACAAATACGATCGACAATTCGTAAACGAAGCATATAGAAGAGAAAAGATAAAATACACGAGAGAGAATGTGACCATTGATTATTGACATACATAGGACGAGAGAGTGAGACAAATACTTTCATCATATTAGTAACAAAAAGAATTTTTTTATACTATAGATATAGTGTATATTTATTTCAACTTCTTTTTTGTTTCTTGTGTTCTAGAAGACATGAATATAGCTTTAACGTCATTCTATAAATGAATAAAGGTTAAAAATAAACTTGTGACAATGTATGTCTCACCTACACTCATCTATTAAATTTAAGTATAGTCTTCTATCGAACAATTGCAGATACTATTTTCTTTGTATATACTGGTGATGCTTCTTATAATGGGGATTTCAATCTTTATGTTCCATTTGAATTCTATGAATAATTATGGAATCATTGACAAAGAATTATGAAAGAACAGATGTTTACAAGAATCTTCTGTATAGTTTCGATTATGAAATTGTTTATTATTTGATTATCAAATCTTATTTTTTATTATAAAATGCAAGTATAAAAAAAATACAAATTGATTTGGTTAGTAATTAGAATACACAAGCAAATATTTCAGATTTGTGCCACACCACCATCAACAAAAAGTTCGATACCAGTGACATAACTGCTATCATCTGAAGCGAGAAATACAGCAGCTTTGGCAACTTCATTAGCTGTACCAACACGACCCATCGCTGTTTTAGAAGCTAACATATCATAGATTTCTTTCTTTTTTTCTTCAGTCTCAGCAGTGCTATTGAATACAGAAGTCGTTATCGGTCCAGGACTTAAAGCATTTACTCGAATTTTGCGTTCTTTTAAGTCAACTGTCCAGCAACGAGCAAACGAGCGAACTGCTGCTTTTGTAGCACAGTAAACACTATTATTATTGAATGCTTTAACTGATCCAACAGATGCATTCAATATGATTGATCCACCATCAGAGAATATTGGTAATGCTTTTTGAACAGTAAATAATACTCCTTTCACATTAACATCAAATAATCGATCGAAATGCTCTTCAGTCAAAGATTCCAATGGTCCTAGTTCAAATACTCCAGCATTGGCGAAAAGAATATCTAAATGACCTTGTTCTTTTTTGATTAAATTGTACAAATTATCAAGATCGTTCATATTCGATGCATCTCCTTGTACTCCGGTTATTTTCTTACTATCCAATTTTTTTACTGCCTCGTTGAGAGCATCTTGACGTCGACCAGTAATAAAAACATGAGCTGCACCTTCATTAAGAAATTCTTGTGCAGTGGCAAAACCAATACCATCTGATCCACCAGTAACCAAAGCAATTTTTCCATCGAGTTTGCCCATTTTTCTTATTGCTGTTGTAATAGTTGTGATTATTAATGTTGATTGTGTGTCTCACTCTTCTCCTTCCTATCCAGTTATATATATATAAGCGAACAACATCATCATCATGTTGACTATGTTTTTTTTTCGTTCTTACAGAACATTTTCTCTCTCTCTCCAATGTTTTTCAAGGTTGTTATGTTATTTCTATTTTTCTTCATTTAAGAACATTATTTTCAATTCATTAACTGATCAAATTGCTTCAGATGCCTTGTTCGCGAATACTTGAATGAGACTTATAACTGTATTCCTGTTATTTTTCATATATAAAAAAACATTCATATATATTTTATTTTATATAAGATTCATTAGAAAAAAAGCAGATTTTTTCATGGATAAAGGTAAATTTATACTTGGAAAAATAAACAGATACAATCTATTTTTCGATTATTTAAAAATGATAAAAAAAACAATTTTCATATAAAAATAACGTTATATTATGAATAAAACTCTAAGTTTTGAAACATTTCATTTAAATATTACATTAGAGAACATGTGCGACTATTTGAAATACTTGGTGCACTTGATATACGTTTAGGTCTTTCATCAATATTATTATTATGAGTATTTGGCAAAGCAGAAATAGGTCTTTGCATTTCTAATAAATATCGTGATTTATCAGTATTTACTTGAGGTATGATTTGTTTTAGATAAGTAAGTAATATTTCAAATTGTTTTCCTGTCCATCTATCATATTTATTTGAATGTCGAAAATCAATATATGATTTTTCAGTAAATAATGATAATACATAATATTTCGGTGGCCATGAATTCGTTTCTTCTAATAATAATGGTATAATAGGTTTATTTAGAGTATTAGCTAGAGTTATTTCATTTTGACAATTAATTGATTTCATATATTTAGGTGTAATACAAACAAGTAAACATAATGCTTGATGAATTGCAATATTATACTTTTCTATTAATGTATCTTCACCTTCCATTTGAAATATATCAAGCCAAATTCGATATCTTAATTGTGCTAATTGTTTATAAAGATTAATAACATCTTTTTGGCAATTCCATTCATAAGAAATAATTATTTGTGGTTGATAAACTACTAATGGAATATTATTAAATAATATGAAATTATTTTTAGCATGCAAATTAAATGATTTTAAAAAAATAAGATTATCTAAACGAGGTACAAACCAATGACGATATTCTTCACTAATCATATCATGATCAGGTGCTAAATAATAACGAATTTGACCAAGTAATTCAATAAATTTATTTTCAGACCATTCTTCATTGTTTTCATTATCATAAAATTCAATCGAAGAATAATCATCAAGAATAGATTTAAATATATCTTCTAATGGTAACCATATTAATTCTTTCATACATAAAAGAATAAATGGCTTTTTCATATTTAGAACTAATTGACATGTTTTTGAACATATTTTTGATTGTATATAGAGTGTATTGATACAACAGATAACTATTTTTGCTCTACGAATATCAGTTTCTACAATATTAATGTTAATTTCTTCATCATACATTTGACAACTGTAACCAGCTTTTTCTAAATGATCTTTTAATTTAGTTACTAGAGTTTGTTTACTTGAATGATATGAAAGATAAATTGGTGGTTGATGTTTCGATTGAATAGAAAGATCATTTGGAGTAATATGTTCTATTGTTAATACTTCTTGACGAATAATTTGCACTACATCATATCGATTTATTTCCTCAAGTGCTTTAATTAGTCTACAGATAGCTTCATCTATTGTATGTATAGTAAACCATTCATTTAGTAAAGCCATACAAGGATCTGTCTCTATTGTCCAATGTTTTATTTTACTCGATGAAAATCCAAGATGTTTAGCAAGTAAATACCAATCATTATCAGCACGTTGATTTAATAATTTAGTTACTTTTGAAGTCCATGATGGAATAATTTCTTTTTTTTCTTTACTTTTCATATTTTTTTTATCAATACATAATTCGATTTGTTGTATATCATTTTGAGCTTGTTTGATTCTTATTGAATCTAATTCATTAATTAATAAATTTGAATCTAATGTAATCAAATCTTGACGTCGATGAACTAATAGTTGTTTATATTTCAATCCAATAAGTAAACAAGTATAGAGAACTTCGTTTCGAATCTCATTTGAACAATTTCTGTTTTTTTTAAAAGATCAATAAGATGAAGAAGTTTTTCTAGATGAATATCGAATAAATACGGATGATAATTAGCTACAAAACTCAATGATTGAATAAAATTGCAAAGATCATTATTAAATGGTATTGTTTCTATAGATGAAAATATTAGATCAATATGTTTTGATAAAATCATTTCTGGATGTTTTGTGACAATCAAAGAAAATAAACACATTAAAGTAGATAAATATTGTCCTTCATCGCTCAATAAAGTATTAATGAAATTGTCGATATGAGTATAAAATAGTTCAGAACGTTGATTATGTAGCATCTAGAATATGAGTATAATATCTACATGTCATTTCTAAGAAAATACTTTTTATCAGCTTACCATTAATAATCCGATGAAACTCATGTCTTTATAATTGAATGTATACTCGAAGAATTGATCGATATGATCAATAGCTATATTTGTTAGTTTCATACCAATAGTAAGCCAAAATCCAATCCACCATTGACACAGTATCGTTTTATTATCACTTTTAACATTCATATACATTTCATCAAGAAATGGTTCATAGAGACGAGCATCATTTTCATTATAAATCACTGATGCTACTCGAAATAAAAGACATACTAGAACAGTATATTGAAATGTCATATTGTGATCTTCATCATAAAATGGATAGTTGAGTATAGATAAAAAGAGAGAAGCTATTTTCGAATGAACATTATGTGAAAGTCTCTTTAGTCGTTGGATAAAATCACCAAGCTGATTTGATAAATTCTAAATGTAAAAAGACATTAATAAAATAGACAAAAAGTAAATATATATTTATTCTTACAGTAAAAAAGGAACGATTTTTTTTATTTAATTCTTCATTTTCACAATTTATTCGATTTTGTAATGCATTAATAAATTTTATATATATATCATCATTGATTTGCTCTGAATCTATTAATTTAACTATATATATTCCCATTCGATAAACATGATTACTCCAACTAATTTCAGGATTTGACCATCGAAGAGTAGCTTCAAGAGCAATTGAATGAAGCCTTTTAATGATAGTTGGATAAACTTCTGCTTTTGTAGATATTATACAAAGAATATCTTCTAATTGATTTAAGTCACTAAACACTTTTTCGTTAACAATAGTATCATAAGAAATACAAATTTTTGTTAAATCACTTAAACCATTTGTTATTTGTTCCCAAGGATAAAAATCTTTTCGTTTTAATAGACGACAACATAAATCAGGTGCTTTATCAATATATAATTTTAAAATAGCTACAATTAAATCGAAATAGACCAGTGCAAAACTTTTCTTAACTTGTAAATCCGCTAATTCCCAAACAAAAGGTGAAAGAATTTCTGAGCAAAATAAATCTCGATTTTCAACTTTTGGACAAAATTCGATTATTCTATGTAATAAAATTTCTAAATTAATTGAACATAAATTTGGAATTATTAATTTAGTAGATAATAAACAAGCATCATCATATCTATTCGCTAAAACTAAACATTCAATCATTCTTACTAATTGTAAATAACTTGATCTGATCAGCTCAATATTGTTTTTATAGGATTGAATCAATAGTCTTATAGAATCCGACGATATTGTTGCAATTTGTAACCATATGGGTGATTGATGAGATAGTTGAACTGCATGTCTAAATAAGAAAACAGTAAAGAACTATCAGTCATAGACTAAAAGTTGATTTCAACTAGTAGAAATTAAAGACAAAACTTATTTGTTTTACTGATAAAATTGTTTGAAATTTGCTACAATATTTTGATTATTTAAAATATTATCATCATTTATTGAATTTGAAAATATACATTGAGTTAAAAATTGTTTCCATTTATCATAATTTTCTTCTGAATTGAAAACAAATGTTTTCTTAAGTAAACTTTGAAGAATTTGTTCGATTAAATTAGTTTTCAATGGTATTAAACATAACTGGGTACCAATTTTGAATTTTTGATAAATTGTTTGAAGAAAATTTAAATTCCATTCATCGATTCTTGATCTATCGAGAGTTTGGGTAAAAATTTTCACAAGATCATTAATATCAATTGATAATTCATTTTTAGCAAATCGTTCAATAACCAGATTAACAAAACTATATTTTACTTCACATGGTGATGAATTTATTGGTTCTGTAAGAACATAATCAGCAACAAACATTTAGAATTAATTTTGGATTATTAGAAATTGATGTTTTGTTGACATGTATGAATATCTCTGGCCATTGTTCTTGAAAGAGATTATTATCATGAGTCAATTTAAGAATAATGTCATGCATCAAATCGATATTTTTTTTCTGTCAACGAATAAGAAAAAATATATTTATTCATGACAGAAAAGAAAAAAATATATATGTTTGAAATCGTTGTTAACATAACAACGGTTGATAATAACAATGAGTCAACGTCTATAATGAAATATCACCCTTTTTTTGAAATAAATATATTTACATTTAGCTACAAAAAGTAGTTTGATCGAATAACTACATATTCAATTGAATTTATCCCGTAATACAATAAAATACATATTGAGTGCACTTTTAAGAATACTATCTAAAATGTATAATAGAAAAAATTTTCCAAAACATAATTTCATATTTATTTATCATTTGTTCATACATTTAATACAAAACTATTGATGTGTTTATTTGTATGTCAGTAAATTGTGCACGTTTACAGGTACGTAAGATGTTATTATGAAAGCAAAACAATCGAAAAACATCATTTTCTTTTCTATTGTACAGTTTGAAAATATGTAAATTGTTTTTTCTTACAGAATAATCGTTTGTTAAAGAATTCTGAATAATGGATTTACGGTAAATTTTATTTTCTAAATCTATCAATTTAGTTTTTTTTCGGATAATAGGAACCATCGAACTTCGACGAATTCATATTTTAATAATAAATATATTCGTCAACATTTAATAACAAATGGATTAGTAAGATTTTTTTATTATTAAAAAAAAAAATGATTGTTTTATTTTATAAAAATAGATTAATCCTCATGGTGGTATTTTATCGCCTAGATCCTATGAAGTTGTACTTGGTGGACGAAAAAAACCAAAATATACGAAAAGAAGATCAATAAATAGTATTTGCAATTAGTAAATTAAATTGTTTTTCAAATATTTTATCAAATGAGAATTTTTTTTTGTAGTGTAATTGAAGATGAACAAAAACATCATATATTTATTCGAAATGTATTCAATCCTGATCAACATTCAAGAAATAGAAATAGTCGTACATTTATTTCAGTTAGCAGTGTAAGTTATTAAAAATATCAGTTGAAATTTTATATTTTATAGTTAAGTCCAAAACGTTCACCACTACGAGCTAAATCAGCTCATCACTCGCCGATAAATGAAAAAAACCAATTAGATCGTCGTTCATCTATAGTAAAATTAATTATAGATATATAATTTAATGTTTCAAAAAAAAATTGAAAAAATCTCTCTTCTAGCAACTATTTGATGATGATAATTGTAAAGTGACTATGATCTATTATGGACCAGAGTTAAATCATAATCATCACAAAAATTCATATCTGTCTGATGGTGATGAAATTGTTGTAATACAGCAATATTCTGATGATGAAAATTTTATGGTTTACAAAGGTTGTGTTGAACCGAATGGTAAGTTTAACTCTTTTTAACATAATCTTAAATGTATATTTATATATTTTTACAAATCAAGAAACATTCACATTTGAATCTCATTGTCATCCTAACCATACATTTACTATAACATTATACATTAATAATTTTATGGATAGTCAAATATCTGTCTGTTGTGAATATAAATATGAACATAATGCTCGATTAGACTCTAAACATAGTTTATTTGGTATATATGATGTACAAGAAGGCAAACCTTGTCAAATGTAAGTTTTTTATATAAAAGTTTTCTTATTAATATATCTTTTCAAAGATGCCAATTTCAAAAACAAAAAAAGACATTATTAACAACTCCTTCAAATTCATCGATGAAAGGTATTTGAAATTAACATAGATATTATCAAAATATTTAATTTTAGAAAAAAAAGAATCTTCTAAATATGAACAGAATCATATTTCTGTAATAACAGATCGATATCAAAACAATCATACAATTGTATCATTCGTAAGTAGTTTACTTTTAGTTTTTAAAAAACGTTTATTAAAGTACTTATAGGATGATAAATCCTATGAATCAGATCAACAATCTGTTGATGGTTAGAGAATGATAAAAAATTAATTTCGATATATAACATTTCTTTGTTATAGAAAGAAAGAATACTTATGAAAACGTATCTAGAAATTCATCGAATAGTTCGCAAGATTCTCGTCCATCATCACCATTGATTTCATTGCAACATGAAGATACTCATCATTCATCAGATGATTCCTCTGAAGTTGAAGAAAATCATCATTTTTTAACATCTTCATCAACTATTCCTTCTTCACAAATTACTATAGCTAAAAATCAAGTTGATCAATCATCAAATACTTTAGAAGCATCAAATTCTACGTCAATTCCTATTTTTAGCGATGAAAATGATAGTATTACTGTAAGACGACATTCTTCGTCATTATCATCAACTGTTTTCTCCAACGAAGAAGATGAATCTTATTTATCTAAACTATCAATTAAAAGAATCAATACTAAACAACAAACATGGACACCATCATCATCATCTACGGATTATAAACAAAGAAATAATGCAAAAACTACCATCAACAATATAAATGAACCAGAGGGTACGTATTTATATTTCGAAAAAAAATAAGTCTCGTACTTCGTTCTTGATCTAGAATACATGTAAAACTTTTGTTATAATCGGTCTAATGCACATATCAAGAGGAAAGAGAGACGACATAAAGTATTATCTTACTAAAACGTAGAAATATTTACTATCACATCATTTATAGTTGAAAAGACCTCATTTGAGACTGACGATTCTATCTCTAATTGATGATAGATACAATATATTTAGCAAAAATAATATTTTCAAATTAAATCATATAACTTAGACTTACAAATGTTACGTCGTTCAATTCAAACACAGCCTCAACAACCTAAATCATTCAAGCCGAGATCGCTGACTACTCAATCAAATTTTCATAAAGTACAGTTGTATCTGAAGAAAAATTATATTTTTAATTCTTATCTATTAATTTTTTGTAGCGAATCGAACAACAACCACAAAAATTTATTGATGTGCTGAGTCAAGATGAATCAGTATTTAGTGATGATGTGGATCAACAAACAAAAAGGAGAGTTCATTATTCTTCGGATGAAACTTAAATTATGAAATATAACCAATCATTTTTATTCTAATTATAAGAGATAGATTTTGAATATAATAATGTTAGTCAAGCATATTTTATTTGTAATCAAGAGAAAGATTTTACTTCTTGAGGGTGGGTGTGGGTGTGGGGCGTGAATAGAAAGAGTAGACACCCCCACCCGCCTTAGTGTGCTTCCAGTGAACGCACTTTTTACTTTGTTGCCTTATCTTAATCTCAATACCAACAATCATTAGTAATAATATTAGCACACATGAATTCATATTGATTCATGTAAAGATAAAATGCTTTTTCTTGAAATAAACAAATATTTGACAATATTTCTTTTCTGTTGTTAACATCGTATATAGATATTGTTAATAAAACCGCGATTTGCATCATAGTATTTTGTTTTAATCTTGGAGAAGGATAAGTGATTTTTTTATACAATGATGTCTAAACTTTTAATGTTATTGATCTGTACAGCCGTTGTGATTCAAGGCGCAAGACAACAACAGTATCACCATCGACGACAATTGTTTGGAAGTAGTACACAACGTCTCCCAAGTAGTGGTTACGTAGTAAAGTCCTATAGTGTTTATTTCAATGGGCAAATAGTTAATGGTCTGTCTTCGTTATCATTTAAAGATTTGGGTTCTGGTTATGCAAAAGATTCTTCGAATGCTTTTTATGCTGGAAACAAAATAGCAGGTGCATCTAGTTATTTATTTGAAGTCTTAGGTGATCGATATGCTAAAGATGCTTGGTATGCTTTCTATGCTAGTAATAAAATAGAAGGTTCATCTAGTTATTCATTTGAAGCCTTAGGTGATCGATATGCTAAAGATTCTTCAAATGCTTACTATGCTGGGAAAAAAATAGCAAGTGCATCTAGTTATTCATTTGAAGCCTTAGGCAATGGTTATGCTAAAAGTTCAGGAAATACCTATTATATGGGAGAAAAAGTTTTCAACGGTTGAACTAATGGTTCCTAATAGAATCGACATTGACATAAATATATTTCTTTATATTTTAGTCAATTTTAAGCAAATAAAGATAAAAATCAATTATACCTATTATTCAATTCTCGTTGTTAAACAGATATTTTCTATTTTCATATGGCATGAATCAAAATTAGTGATATATGATTCATCGTCATTATCTTCGAAAGATTTCTAGTTCTCTGAATTGTAGCTAAAGTTTAACTCACATAAGCTAGTTATCATCTAGAGTGTGAGTGTGGCTGAGATTGTGGACGTGCAGATGAGGATAACAAAATAAATTGCTCTCTTCTTTATATTCAATGATACATTGTATGCTACCAATCAAATATTAGATGAAGCCAGTAATTTTTATTTAAATTTTAAATTAGTTCGTTAATTGGGTATAAGTGTATTATTTATTGGTTTTTCCCTTGATAATAAGAATGGTATATGTGCAACATCAGTTTATCACAAAGAAGCAACTGAACTATATTTAATATCATCTTGAAGGTATAGGTGTGTGAGCAAGGATGAGAATGAAATATCAAAATGTTATCCATACACGCTCTCAAGATGGTGTGGATGTGGGTAAGTTGAAAAAAAATACTTTCATGCATATCCTCATCTACCTACTCTTTATGAATATTACTATTGACTTCAACAAAAAAATTGATATTTTCATAGATAGAAAGAGTAACAAAACACTTAATAAAAGTTCTTTCTATAATTTTATTCTTCGAGATTGATGTTACTGCTAATGTTCGCCCTCTGTCGAATTTTCTGATTGGGATCCTAGTGATAGTCATATATTTACTATACCACGACCATGATCATGATAACAACCTGTGTTCTGTCTTACTATATATCATCATGATTCAGGATAAAACCTAAAATATTGCACATTATTTATTTTTTCCCCATATAATGCATTGGAGGTTTTCAATGTGTCATTATATTATATGTTAAGATATTTTTTTCTAATACATCATTCTTGGCTTTATCCCATATACATATGTTCGTTTTTTCCTTCATTAGACTGTATTTGCGTTTATATTGTTCTCTTGTTTTTTTTAAATATTAATGTATATCATTATTTATGAAGTAGGTTTACAACAATTAGGAGTTATTTTATTTTCTGGAGAATGACGTATCGACACATGAGTCATCATTTATCATTAAAAAGTAAGAATTCTTTTTTTAAAATAGTATATCGCTTATCTCGCTCGGTTTTTTTCTATAGTAAGTTCTTTAGAAGATATTATCAATCATTGACAAACGACATCAGCTGTGTTATACTAGCTATTCTTTCATTATCATGCAATATAATCTGATCTATACAATAAGATGAATAATTATCGATAGACTATAGTCGATTAATCGTTTTATTTTTAATTTGAACTACTTCGAGGTGTTGTTGGTCATACCGTAATAAAAACACAATTCAACTTTGATGAGTGATAATTATTAATTGAATTAATTAGAGAATGGTTTTGATTTATCTTCGTTTAAATAATTAGATTTTTCTTTTAGAAATTTTATATTAATATAAATTATGGAAATATCAACATTTAGTCAGTCATCTGACTTTGCAACAGAAATGAATCTAAAGTTAACACATAACATTCTTCGTGTTAAAGATCCGAGTGGAATGATTCAATTTTATGTAAACAAATTTGGAATGGAAAGTATTCAGATTTCTACTCCATCATTGCCATATAATATCAGTGTTCTGGGATATACAACAAATTATGATGAAAATTTTGCCAAAGCTTCTAATACACTACCTTCACCTACATTACTTGAATTTCATCATAATGATCCATCAATCATTAGTCCATCACTTACTAATAGTGGAACTTCAGAAGTTTATTGGAAAATTGGCATAACATTATATGATGTTGATTATGCACGAGAAATTTTACAATCAAAACAAGTGAATATAACTGATGCATCACAGTTTGAAGATATCGGATATGTATGTCACTTACGAGATCCAAATGGTTTTTGTCTTGAATTATTACAACATGACTTTGAGAAAACATTTCAAGAGAAAATAAATAAAAGTAGTAAACAAACACCAGTAGATAACTTTCCATTGGGATATCCAGTCTGTATCGGTCAAATAACATTACATACAAATGATATAGAAAAAACTCAACGATTCTATTGTAATATATTGGGTATGAAATTACTTTCGATACAAGAAGTACCAAAGTACAGTTTCACTTTGTATTTTTTTGCCTGGACGAATGAAAATCCACCACAATCAGATATAAAAGACGCTACTATTAACCGTGAATGGTTGTGGAAACGTCCTTATACACAAATTGAAGTAAGATATTTTAATAATCAAAAACAAATACCATCTTTCAAAGATTTACAAGACAATGAAATTGGTTTTCAAGGGATTAGAGTTATGTGTAATGACTTGAACGGATTTATATCGAAAATGAAAGCTGGCAACGTAAGTTTTGTGGAATCAAATGGAACATTTGGTAAAGAAATTATTATTCGTAATCCAGATAACATACCAATCTATATTTCACAAAACAAAAGCGAACAATAATTTGTATTCTTTCTTTTTTCCCTTCAACATTTTCTTTTTATTGCTCAAATATCTTTTTTATTTGGGCCATCATACGAAATACAACATCAAGAGAAATCAAGTAGCTCCGCAACATAGCAAATTGTGGAGATGTGATTTCTATATTCAAGAGTATAGCATTATTTTCTTGAAAACTTGGTTTTTTTTTAAATCATTTCATAGAGAATATCTTTGAATGCCATTTAATAATTCATATTTTTCATCAATAATGTACTATGATTCATAAAGTTGTATGATAGTTTAGTCAAAATTCTATTAGTAGTAATATTATAAATGTGATAAACTTGCAGAATACATAATAAAGAAATGTATTATCAAGCTAATGAATAATATATATTTACAGCACGATGACGCTATATTATGATACTCCGAACACGTTTAAATACCTTTCTAACATTACTATTTCAACAAAAAAATATTGTAAATTATATTGCATATATGCTATTCTTGCTAAACTCTAACTGAAACTATACTTGAAAATGTATGATATGCGTGTAAACCACATGTACCTTATGTTATGAGTATTCGAGTAGCAATAGATTATAGTATATATTAGGTATGTTTGCTTATTCTCATTAGACTATTATATTGATTCGTATATAAAAATAACTCTCCGGTCGCTATTTGTCTTATGACAATATTAAATATCATGAGTGCTTTTTTGAACGTACTTTTTTTATAAGAACGACTTTCGAGAACATTTTTGAAATAAATATTGAATCACTTATTTCTAGTTGGATTCTTACTAACCATATGGCTTTTAAACAAACTGCGTCACTAGATAATTTTATTTTTATTCATTTAATGCTATATAAGACAAATAGAGTATTATGAATTTCTCATTTTTTGAAACACCAACACTGGTCTATACACAACAAATATATTATCATAAAAATAAAGCAGAAGATACAAAGATTTTCTTACAACAATGAACCAACGTCGATGTATCGTTTGTCTCCTTGTCGTTACTATGTTAACAATCGTGATACTACTTGCTGTTTACTTTAAATATCATTCTAAAAAACAAGAAGTTATACCAATTAGTATATTAGATACAACAACTATTGCTGTCATTACAATTTCAAATAGTTAGTTTGAATTTTGTTTTATATTTCTAAAAAATTTATTTATTAATCTAGGTGATGATAATACTAATCAACGATTAACACTTGATTTTACTTCAGAACCTGGTTCAACAAGTAAATATTAGTAAATAAAGTTGTAAAAATGAGATCATTTACTTTTTTAGATCAATTAAACAACCCAGCAACAAGTACATCATACTCAGTAAAAGACTCAACGTCTAGTATATCGACATGTAAGTTAGTTTTTGTATGAGATAATTACTAATTATTTATTTTAGATACATTGGTAGCTGACTCATCAAAAAACATTCCAAGTAAGACTATTCATTATTTTATTTCAATATTATTGTTTATTTTTATGTTTAGATACAGCACAATCTACTTTTCAAACAACAAATATAGATATTACAGGACAAAAGATAACAACATCTGGCAATGGTAAGTCAGTTTCTACAGAAGGAAAATATCAAATTCGATATTTATTTAATTTAGCTCAAAAAACATTCTTCATGACAAGTATATCTTTAGTAATAAACAGAATGAATAATTTAGATAATATTTTTTGTAAGGCACAATGAAATCTAATCTTTATACAACGTTGGCGAGCAGTACAAAGCAAGAATTGAGAACAACTGATATAACTCAATTAACAATGGCTAACAAACAAGGTAGTTTTTGAGAATATTATTCAGAATTTTATTACTAATAGATTTTTGTTTTCTAGATGAAATAACAAGTAAAATCATTTTGAAATAATAAAAAAAAAGAAATGAAAAAATATTATTTGTTAGGTACAGAGCAGAACACTGCTGGAAGAATAGGTATTGTAGAAATTATTCTACAGTTGATGATTATTACAATGAGTGAATTGTTTATAAAAATTAGTTGTATTTAAAGTTCAAAGTGTACATTTTCCATTTATATTGTTGAACAACACAATAGCTTAGATTTCTTTCGAAGGATATCTCAATAATTCTCAGTATTTTTACTATGACTACCATATTATAGAAGTATTAGTATTAATATCTAGGTTCAAATCATATTATCCATTTCAATATAACAAAATTTCAAAAACAAGAGGGACTTAGCATTCTAACTTGATTTTTTTGTAATCTTTCTTTTAGGTGACACAACAACTGCATCTTCCACATCACTTACAGGTATATCTAATAATTGAAATAGAATGAATATATGAAATATTTCTTTGTTAGATTGGAAGACGCTCGAGGATGAAATGACTACTACAGACAAATCTAAGTTATTATTGACGATTTTGATGAGAAGTACTCTTCAGACTTCATTGAGTGATGTGACAGCTGAGACTTTCGATTCCTCACTGCCTATAGTAACAACGAGTAATCCTCAATTCTTATCGATAAAAACGACTGTTGATAGTTTGCAATCTTCCTCAGTCATCACAACAATTAATCCTTCAAAATATCTATTAGAAACAGCAGCAACATCTACTTTAGAATCATTATCGACAGCTATGAAGTTAGATATATCTGAAACTGCTTCAAAACCGACGCCGATAACTAGCTCTCAGCTTCCCTTCGTATCTTCAACCAGAGATAGTTCTTTATTATCATCGATGTATTCGGCAACAAGTACGTCTCAGTTCATATCAGAATCTTTGAAAAGGGTTAGTTTAATATTACCATCGGTATCTACAACAATAAGTAGTTCTCAGTTAACATCAGAATCATCAACAACAGATAGTTTAGTATTGACACCGATACCTACCATCACAAGTAATTCTCAATTCATGTCACAATCTTCAACAACAGATAGTTCAATAATGTCATCGACGCCTATGAAAACCATTATCGCTGATTTAACATCAGGATCTTTGACAGAAGATAGTTTCCTGTCAACATCAATGTCTGCGATGATAGACAGTATCCAGTTGACTTCAGGATCTTCGACAATAGATAGCTCAGTAATATGGTCGACACCTATGACAACAATTAGTACGGAGGTAACATCAGAATCTTTGATCGGAGATAGTTCCGTGTCATCATCGATATCTGCAATCACAGACAGTACTCAATCGACTTTTGAATCTTCGAGAACATATAGCTCATTATTATCATCGATAATTATGGCAACAAGTAGTACTGAGTTAGCGTCAGAATCTTCAACAATAGATAGTTTAGTAATGTCGTCGACACCTAAAACAGCAGGTACTTATCAGTTCGTATCAGAATCGCTGACAACAGATAGTTCAACAATATTGTCAATAGATATGGGAAAAGATAGTTCTCAGTTTACATCAGAATCCTCGACAATAAATAATTTAGTATCACCTTTAACAACAATGTCTGGAAGTAGCTCTCAGTTCACATTAGAATCCTTGACAACACTCAGTCCGATGGTAGCCTCGACACCGCTAGTAACGAGTAGCTCTCAGTTACCACCAGAATCATCAACAATAGAAAGTTCAGTATTATCATCGTTACTTAAGGAAACGAGTAGTTCTCAGCTCACATCAGAATCCTTAACAACTGATATTTCGATAGTGTCATCGATACCTTTGGTAGCGAGTACTTCTCCGTTTACATCGGAATCTTTAATAACTGATAGTTCAGTATTGTCATCAACATCCACAGCTTCAAGTGATCCTAAATACTTGTCGGCAACTATGGCTACACAGAATTCTGAGCCATCAGGAACAAGTACAATGTCAAGTAATAACGATGTATTATCTAAAACTATGACAACAGGGTATTCTGAATATACATCAACAACAATGATTACGACTACTACTCAAACAACCTCTACAACCATTACAATAGGTAAAATAGAATTTTTTAGAAGTAATGAGATAGGAATGTTTCTTCAGATTATTGAGAAAGTAACTTGTATTTGGTCTGTTTCAGCGGCAACAGTAGAGACTCAATAATGTCTAGTATGCGTTAGTTAACATCTTACAATTATTAGGTACAGCAAAATACCGTGAAAACTCTCTTATAGCTAAACAATTTTCTAAATAAAAATAAAATTTGTATACTTATTAATAAGTCTGTATGTAATAAATCAATTTATATAGTTTTCATAAAAATGACTACGACAATGAGAACATAAGAGATGATAAATAAAATGACCTCTTTACATGAAGTGGAAATGAGTAAATCTAATGTGCATTTAGCTTATACATAAGATATTTTATCAAGAAATGAAAATTTTAGTTTTATTCCTATATATAACATATGAGACTATTGAGAATTCATACAATTTTGGTTTTGCTTATCATTTGTTTTACTTTATAGACGTAACAACAACAGTGGAGACAGATATGTCAACAAGTATGTATCTTATTTATAAACAAGATGTAGTAAAGCGGTATAATTATTCATCTTTAGCAATGGGAATAGCCAGCACGCAAGTTACAAATATTCCATCATCCGTGAAAATCACTAGCACAATGATGAGTAAGTCATTGAGAAAGATTATTATATACAACATGTGTAAATAGAATTAAAGAAAATTTATTAAGAATCGTTCAGTCATCAATTTGAATATAATTTGATGAAATGTTTATTTATTATGTATACAAAAATGAATACAGATTATCTGCTAAGAGCATTATCTCAAGACATGAGATTTAACCTATGTTTCTTATCAGAAAGAAAAAGAAATGAATAAGATTATTTTATATTTACAGATAACAACGTTCAAACGTTGACTTCTACTCAATCAGTCTTTTGGAATATAGATAAACCGCTTAACACTGCACGATCTAACTTTGGAAGTGCATTATTAGCAAACGGACAAGTTCTTGTAGCTGGAGGTTTAATTACTAGCAGTTCGGCAATTTCACAGACTGAAGTGTATACATCGACTGGGTGGCAACTGGCATCTTCCATGAAACTTGCACGTGCTTATCATACTGTTACTGCTTTTGCAAGTAATACTAAAGTATTAGCCGCTGGTAGTGCAACTACAAACGGTCTACAAACTGCCGAAGTATATAACATTTTGAACAATACATGGACATTCACATCAAATAATATGTCAAGTTCTCGTTATGCACACACAGCCACACTACTTGGAAATGGACAAATACTCATTGCAGGTGGATATAACGCTTCAGGTAAAATTATATCTGCAGCCGAGCTTTATATTCCATTATCAAACTCATTTATTAACACAACTAATATGAATATAGCACGATCTTATTTTACAAGTACACTTCTTAGTGATGGATCTACTGTTCTTGTTACAGGAGGTGCTAATGCTAGTAGTTATCTCATTTCAACAGCAGAACTTTATATTAATGGTTCTTGGATTCTCTTATCCAGTAGTATGACTCAAAGTCGAGCTTATCATGCTGCTGTATTATTAAATGATGGAACTGTATTAGTTGTTGGGGGAGGTACCGGTGGAGCAACTGCATATTCAACTGCTGAGATTTATAATGCAACATCACGAAAGTTTACAGCTGTTGGATCAATGCAATATCGTCGAGGAGGATTAACTCTTACACTTCTACCATCAGGTAAAGTATTAGCAGCAGGTGGTGCTGATTGGACATCCAGTACATATCCACTTGTATGTGAATTATATGATCCTGTAACAAGAACTTGGTCAAATACTACTATGCTGAATTATGGAAGAAATTATCATCAAACTGTTTTACTAAATAATTTTGTATTAACTACTGGTGGCAATAATGGAAATGTTAGTCGAGTTATTAGTTCTGAAAGATACAATTTATGAAACATTATAATCAATATTAACCTAGCTGTAATAACATTTTCTCTTTTTCAAATCCAAATGATGTATCTAATAAACTTAATTATATTCAATGAATAAAAGTCTAATGTTTTAAATCTGTATTTATTCTTTATATAAACATGTTAATTTTATGACAAAGAACTGAAAATGTTTATATTCATGTTTATCGAAGACTTGAAATAAATAACATCCTTAAAATATCATTTTATGCTACAGTAGACTTATAAATTGCATTAGGTAGTGATAATGTTATTAATTTATTTATTCAATAAATATGACATTACACTACCGTTACAATTACAAAATGAATGTGCGTGTGTGTCTGTATCGGATCAAAAGAACATCGAATATTGTGTAAGCTTTTGAAACTCACTACTACCAAGTGTATAGAACTTTTTACACATCTAGCTAAAGATTTAAGAGATTTATTAGTAGAGATGTGGAATACATCAAAATTAACTTCAAATGATATTTCTGGTCCAATGCGTTGTATTGCCAATGTCTAATGATAATTATGATGATGCTGAAATAATACAAAATGAACTTTATCATGATTTTAATATTGAAGTACCAATTAAAAATATTGGTGGAAATCTATATGCTCGAATATCAACACATATCTATAATTATATTGAACAATATGAAGAATTAGGTAATGCTATAATCAAAACCGTTGATAAGAAATATGAAAAACAAGAAAATTGATGATTTATTTATTTAACAAAGATGATGTGTTTGAAACTATTAATTTCTTTTTAGTTTGTTCCGTCTCAAAAAAAAATAACATGTTTATCAATTTTGCTATTAATAGTTGCAAGAAGTCGAAAAGGTCAAAATTCACAGGGCTTTCATATAAAAACAGACTATAAAATTTGATTAGTATGCATAAGTGTATTTCAGTGAGATTGAATTGAGTTTATGTATATTTTTATTAGAATTATTAAATATATATGTTTCTTTCAAAATTTTTATTCTGCCTAATACATAAAAGTGACTACAGAGTTATAACTGACTGATAAAATTTCTAAACTCCGAAGCTTAATATTCAGATACTACTTGTCTTAAAATCAATTTTACAATAAGCAAATTTTGACGACATCAAATTAAATGTTCATATTGAAATTATGGTAACGATTGTAGGTATTGTGCTATGGAAGGCAATATCGTAAAATATTCACCTTGAGAATATTATTATGTATGCTTCCACTACATATACACTCTGATACGATTATGAAAAAGGTAATTTAATGACAGATTTTGCTCTATACGACTTCAAATTCAAGGCTACCATAGGTCTCTCTTTCTCTTTTGTGGTTGATATTTAATGTAACATATACATATATAAAATGAGAGACAGGAAGAAAAAAAATTACATTAGTTTTTACATAATACTACTAGAGAGAACACATCGAATGAATCAAGCATACTGTTTATATAATATATTGCAATCGTCTTAATCACATACAAATATATGTATATAATGTCTTTATCAAAGCTATTGGTATTTCTACTGATGATCTCAATTGTTAGTAAGTTATGACAAGAAAATTATTTTTACATTGCTAGAAAATTATATATACATACGTATTTTAGTGGTCGAGAGTCGAATACGTCGTAAACGACAAGTGGATTTACGATCAAGTGCTTATTATGGTCTAGGTGCTGTATCAAATGTGCGCTATAATCTGGAATTATTTGGTCCAGGTACGAATATTTTAATGAAATATCGCCTGTTATTTATGTTCTGTATAGGATCCAATTTGCAACCAATTGGAAACAATTGGTATGTACCAGGTATTTCACCATATCCATATAATTATCGTGAGTAATGAATAACTATTTAACATAATATTTCTATAGCTCTACAAACAATATTTCTTTCTTAGCACCTAACTACAATATGCAACAATATCCATATCAAACAGGCTATGGTTATCCTAACACATTTAATGCTTATGGAACTGGACAATATGGTAATACAGGATCTCTCAATCAATATGGTAACAATAATGATCTAGCTTATATTGGTCAATCTTACGTCCCACTAAACAACGAGTGGTTACCTTTACCTGGTGTCAATCGTCGTCGTCGTCAATAACATGAAAATATTACATATAGTCTCTAATATGAATAATAATAATTGCAACATCTACCGAATAAAAGTTTACTTTCACAAAAAGAAATCTTCGATACGTGTTAAAATTATTTTGATAAATATGAGAGAGAGAATTGAAAAATACATATCTGTTACAATTTATTATGACAAAAAAATTAAATAAATAAATATTGAAATACAAATTTTGCTTAACATCAAAAACTTAAGATTTCTATACATTTTGAGAAGATTATTCTGTAAATAATCTTATACACTGACCACCATATTTTAATTCATATTTAATACGATTAAAACATGGATGTAAACGAGAAATATGTTCAAGTTCTTCTATTGTCATTACACATAGAAGTTCACAATCAAATTGATAAAGATGAATAAGACGTCGTTGAAGAATAGAAGCTAATTGTTGTAAAAATTCATATGAATGATAAATTCCATTTGAAGCTATTTTAAATTTTTCTAAATTAGGTGTTTGTTGAAGAAAATGATTCATTTCCATAAGTGATGGACCATCCAAAACACAACAAATATCAAATCTTTTCAAATTTGAATGTATAATATCAATTGATAACAATTTTTCTCGATTAATTAATCCATTATTTGAATATAAAGATAAATCAACCGAACTAAACCAAACAGTTCGAAGTGTAGATGAATTCGACCAAATTTGTCTATAACGATTTGATGAAACAACATTTGTTTCATGATGAAATATACATGTTTGTAATGAAGGAAATTGTTTACAATGAAGAATTTTATATAATATACAACGTGATAATTTATCACTCATAATACCAAATTCTAAATGAATTAAATGAGGAAATTTAAATAAACATATTTCTTCTAATTGATCATCTGATGGACTATTTAATATTAAGAAATGTAAAGAAGGAAATAGTTCAAAATCAATATAACTTGAATGATCAACAGTTAATTTAATTATATACGTTGTAAATAAATCAAAAAATGGATCATCGATTTCATCAGGTGATGAAAAAGTCAATGCAAGATTTTTATTTGAACATACTATTGCATTTAATCGAGAATTTAAATCATAAAACGATTCATATAAATCATGTATATCAAGATATTCACATATACCAAGGATGATTTCATCTGGTAATAATTCAAAAATTGATTGTGTCATGATATTTATCTAGAAAATCGAAATCAATTTTTAATTTCGAAAGTCGAAATAAGAGATTAACATGAATATTGTTTTGTTCTCCTTTATTTCATTGTGTTCGAATGTTAGACTTTTGAATATAAAGAAGAAGATAGAGAATAGAATTGGTGTTATATAATAATCCATCGATCAAAGTGAATGGTAGAGGGTGCTACTTTACAAATCCTATATAATATAACTGTTTTGAAATTATAGTTATTGATTATTTTATTTTTGACCTTTAGTTTAAATTGAAGGTCATGTTATTGTTCTTGCACGTCTCGTTATACGTGACTAATAAAATTTCTTACTGATATAATCTAGTTTTTAAAAAATTATAAAATATTCTGTATATCATACACAATAAATCTGTAGAAAAAAAATGTTTAAACAGTACTAGCATCACCTGGATGTACAACTTGACTAGAATTTTCTATATCGTCTGTTGTACCTTCGTTAACAGTTGTTGGTCCAGTAAGTAAACTTACAGGAGCAGTTAATGATGGTCGTCCGTATCCTTCAAACCAAAGAAAAAATCTAGTTATTATAATACTTCGACGTTCTGCTAATGTTTTTATATAATAATGATATGTTTTCCATGTTAATTGTGAAAGAAGAAAACCAAGAAAAACATCAACTGTATAATGAAATCGTGTAGCAATTATAAATAAATAACCGATTATTGTACAAATCCAAACAAGAATTGTTGTTAAATAAAATGATAATGGATCACCATTTGCATCTAATTTTGGATAAAACCAACCAGGTTTACCACGTTTTATTTCTTGATTATTTTTCTTATACTTATTCCATAACCAACGTATCGGATAATATTCTTCACCTTTAGAATAAGTTGTCCAAGCGAGTGCACATAATGTTACTAAAAATAAATTGAACTTAGTTTTTTAAAAATCTTTAATTATCTATAATTACATGTTACAGTATGCCCAGAAAAAAGAACATCACCACATGTTTCATGAATTAAAAACATTATATAAAATGCTTCGACAGGTGGTGAACCTGTTGCTGTTGTATTACAACCAGGCAATGGAACACTTAATGATGTAACATATATTGATATACTTCTCATAAAAAATAAAATAGCTTGAATAAAAAGCCATCGACGAAAAACAATTAAACGTATATCACGTTGAAATATATAACGAATAATAACTAAGACAAATGATGTTAAAAGATAATAATTATTTATTTGAAAATAAGTCCAATAGGGTAATAGACGATGACCAATATCAGGTAAAGCAGGTATCCATCCTGGTGAATTTCGATCGGCCCATACTTGAACAAGTGAATTAACGTAAAGAGAAATAAAAAAAATAATTAATGAAACAAGAATCGGTAGATAAGACCGAACCATTTTTATTTTATTAGTCTTGTCTAAAAGATGCACAATGATAAATATCAGTACTCAGACCACGGGACGCGTTATCATTGTGTACGTAAAGAAACTAAATCAAAAATACAACAGAAAAGAAAAGAAACAAAATAAAATAATTATATTCTTATATAGAAACTGAGTACTATTAAAAAAATATACTTATCATTAGATCATGAATATATTTAAGTTGTAATTAGAAAAATTATTTCGAAAACCTTTTTGGTAATGAATCAGTATGATATCGTTTTATATGTTAAAGAAATAGCATTATATAGATACATGACAAGTACTATTAATGTTTTTTTTATTAAAGTTTAGATTATGATAATGTCTTTGATAAATCTATATTGTCCGCGGTAGTATAGTGGTTAGTATCCCCGCCTGTCACGCGGGAAACCGGGGTTCGATTCCCCGCCGCGGAGTATTATTTTTTTTTATATGTATAACATTTAGTTTTTATTTTCAGGTAAGAATGACGTGATATATTCTTTTTCTTTGATACAAAGACATACAACCTTTAACTGATATAAATATATTTTTCTTTTTTTTTGGTATCAAAAGAGACAAAACATTAGACATGCTTTTTTTAGTTGTTTATGAACAGATTAAATTTAATAAAAAGGTGATTATTTATCAGCAGCGTGGCGCAGTGGAAGCGTGCTGGGCTCATAACTCAGAGGTCGGTAGATCGAAACTACTCGCTGCTACCTACTATTTTTTTTAACATTTTCTTCGCTGAAATTACGCAAGACTATATAGAATTGTAAAATGCAAAAAAGTATGTGAAATACGACGTATTCTATATTAGATAACAAATGTTTTATCTTTTCTTTTTGAATAGAAAAAAATTAAACAGAGAAGCATCATATAATTTACTTTGTATTACTCATCGGTAGATTTCTTTAGTTTAAGATTTTGAGTAGAATTTATTTACTAAGTTTATTAATTGAATCTATAAAATATAAAATAAATTAGATAAGTAAAAATGATTACTTAATAAGTATAGGTGCAAGTAAGATAAAATACAAATGGTATTATAGTATGATCTATTGATGTTTTGAATTTCTTTTTTCTACGGTTGTTCTGACATACAGTTCACAAATACAATACACATACATCATTATTTTTTCTCTCGTTTTAAAATATTTTTTAAACGTTCTTTTCTAATGATTAGTATCTTATTTTGTAAGAATTGACATATTTTTTTTTAGATTATATAAATAATGTCAAGAGTTGAGGACAATGAAAACGAATCATTGGAAAATTCTTTAAATCTTAGTACGAAACGTTTTGGTCCAAATGATTATTCTGAAGGCGGTTCAAAAGTTGTTCTTCTTCTTAAACCAGCTGGTGGTGCGCCAATGTTAAAGAGAGAAAGATGGGCATTACCAAATTCAAGTACTGTAAGTGATATTGTAATGTTTTTAAAAGACCATATGAAACTTGATCCTCAACAGCAATTGTTTCTTTATGTTAAACAATCATTTGCACCATCACTTGATTCAACAATTGGATTAGTTAGTAATTGTTTCGGTAGTGATGGAATGCTTGTTTTACATTATGCATTAACACAAGCATGGGGATAAACGAAAAAAGAAGAAGAGGGTGTGGGTGTGAGTATTGTGATAACTTACACACCCTTCAGCAGTACACAATATACCTTTCGATGAGAAAAGAAAACGAGAACTACCATAAAAAGCAACAAAAGCTTTATTAATACAATAACTGATTCATTAGGTTCTTTGCTCAACATAATTAATTTATTTATTTGGAAATATTTAAATTTTCACTTAGAAAATCAAGTTTTTTTCTACTTAAGATTTAATAAAAAATACTTGACATTTAAATCAGAGGCTTAGATTTGATTGAATTTTTGAATATATAAATTGTCTACGCAATATCTTCAACAAACAAGAGTGTTTCAATAAAGAAAAAAACAATCGAAAAGTCTCATAATAAGCGTTAGGATCCAGTTTTTACCAGTAGACACTTACTTTTCGAGACTTAAATGGTAGTAATCATGAACATAAATACTAGTAAACATGAATATTGCAGTACATTGAAACAGAGAAAAAAATCAATGATAAATTCATTATCAAATGGTTATGGTACTTTCCTGTGAAACCAATGATCATTGAAATAATGACAATTTTCATTCTTCACTACGATTCTACAGAAGTTATCTATTCTTATGCACGTTTTTTACCATTAGTAACCAGATCTTGTCTGATAGAGTCACTTGAAGATATCGTTGTTCCACCTATAAGTAAATTATTTAAAACTGAAGCTTCGGATATGAAAGAAGTAACAACTACTTTAAATATATCACAGCGTCGATCTTTTGAAGATGAAATGGAGATAATTACAGTAATTCTCGAACTAACATATCAAGATAAAAATACAATCAATAAGGATTTATTCCATTTACCTTATCATTAATTCAAAACATTAAAATTGACTTCTCTTTAAAACTTCATATTTGAATTTCTTTTGTAAAAATATAAATTTATGCAAAAACATTATAAACCCTATTTTTCATCATAAAAAATGTGTTGTTCTCATTGTGTGTGTTTCTTTTATTGAGGAAAAGATTAGATAAAATAAAAAAAACTCTCAAGTTATACTACGAAATAACTTCATTTAAAACCAATTCATCTCGATGTCATGCATTCTTTCGTTCTGCACAGAAAAAAAAAGGAAGTAGACAAATAATATCAGGATTAGACAATCTATAAAATCATACACAAATATGAATTAAGAGTAAGTAATATCATTCAGTTAAATACTAATTTCTTCATACATTTTATTACGACGATCGCAATTCGATTTGACAATAAAATATTATCTTTGTAATTACCGTTCAAGCTACATATACTTTATTTTGAATTCAACAAATCATTTATATTGGTTTTAATTCTATTCTTCATAAAAAAAATATGGCAAAATAAATGATATTATTCGCTACCATTATTATATTATAGTGTTATCATTAGATAAGATAAAAATTTTGAGTGACTATAATATTCCTCCACATTTCTAAAATACAAAAAAAAAGAGGTAACACAAAACCATTGATTACACATCGATTATTTGGCATTCGATAAAAGAAGAAGAAGAAAGAAACAAATATGGTTATATATCGAAATCGAAAATTAGAAGAAGAGATTAATAGTTGTAAATCTTGTTCAAGAATTGATTTACGAAAACAAAAAATAACAGATTTAGATATGGAATTTATTATTCAAGAAGCAGTTATTAATAAACAATGTACAATGCTCTGGTTCAGTGATAATCAATTAACATCACAAAGTGTATCAATTCTCGCTTCAACATTACATAATAATACAACATTAGAAGGTTTATCTCTTTGTCACAATGGTATTAATGATGTTAATATATCACATTTAAGTCAAATATTATCTGATAGTAAAACAAAATTAAATAGACTTGCTCTTACTTCAAATGAGATTACAGATGAAGGTGTACAATATCTTGCTGAAATGCTTAAAACTAATCATTCATTAACACAACTTTGGTTAGGTTCTAATCAAATTACCGATCGTGGTATGCAATACTTAGCAGATGTACTTGCACATCGTAATAGGACTCTTCATGTATTATCTCTTACATGGAATAAACTAATAACTGATTTAAGTGTAGATAGCATTATTAATATGTTGGAATATAATCAAACATTGAGAACAGTGTGTTTATCTAATTGTGATTTATCTGATATTGGCAAAGAAAGATTAAGAGAAGCAATAAAATTACGTAAGGAGTTTTATCTTGATCTTTAAAATAATTTAATTTTTGATAATAATAAAAAAAAGAATATTTATACATTCTTCTATCTAGCAAATATACGTAGGATACACTTATTATAAAGTATATCACGTGTGCGTTTTTTTGTATATATATTTCGCTCAAAGAGGATCAGCTTTATAAATTGATATATCAACATCGTTGAATTTAATTAGAATAAAAATTAGTCTCTTTGATGGAATATTAACTTTCGATATTGATGTACATTGTAAGACTTCCTTATGTTATTATATATATATTAATCTTTGAATATTCCAACAAAGGTCATATGTATATTCTACCAGTGCTTTGTTTGGTAGTAATAAAAGTCAAACATCAACATTTTATTGTAAACTATAAGACGAAATAATTGTCAGATGTGAGTAGCAACTCCATTGACATGTTGATGCTTCGCTATTATTCATCAATACTGTATCAATTACTATCGTGGTTGTAAGTAACAATTCGGTAGCATTAAATCAGTTAGATCATGTATAATTGATATTTTGTCACAATAACAAATGATTGTCTTTAACATATCAGAAAAGTAAACAATTATGAAAATTAAAGTAAGATATAAACATTTTAACATGTAAAATTGATCTCTTCATACGTATAATCATCAATCCATTGTATGTCTTTGTTCTGCATATATTCGTAACAGAAAAAACCAGAATTAAGTTATATTTATAGCTCGACAATTTTTGTATATAAAGAAAATGTCTGTTGTAAACGTTATTTGTATTATTCAAAATACTCAATTTTTAATTTCTAAGACCAATGATATTTTTGATTAAAATAAGCATCTTAATTATTTGCTGTTTTTATGTGATTTTCATCGTGCAGTCATTTTTTATTATTTTATTAGCATAGAATTTAATATGTAACGCAGAACTTGCTGTATATAATAATTAAAATACTTCATCATATAGCGTAGAAAACAAAACTCTTTACCATATGATTCATTGGTATTATTATATAGATGAATCATTTCATTTAATAAGGCTGACATATTTATTAAAAAGTTGTATTTAAAAGAGAAATATTAGTAATCTTATTTCTATAACGTTGTTATCGAATGATTATTTATTTGTTTAATAACACAAGCAATCATGTCAACAAAGACATATGTCGTGTATATTAATATCATTCTTGTTTAAAACATCGATTCATATTTATCAATAAAATAAATCGATGAGGTACCAATGATTCATTATATAAATTAACAGTACTTCACAAGTCAGTATACTGAATCACGTCACACACATTGATATGTATATTAGCTCAGATATAAATCATGAGTTATATATAATACTGGCATTTGCAAATATATGCAATAATAGAAGTTACGAACACCAATGACAATTCTCTATTATGAATAGATAAAGAAGTCACGTACTATTTATTGTTGTTACACTTTAGTCATATTACTATAATTTTTTTTATTTGACAAAAGAAATATACATTTGAATTCTTCATATATAAAATAATGAAAGATAGACTTGAAGAACTGCAAGGAAATGTGAGTTTTATTTTTAATTATCCTTTCAATATTGTTTATTTTTCATTTTAGGTTGAAAAGTATGATAATGATGAAGATCTTAACATTGCGAAACATTTTGCTGTGATTGATATGGATGGTGAATCTATGAATGATGTTTTTTATAAAGTAAGGAAAAATTATTTTAACAAAATTAGTTTATTTAATTAGGTTAATTTTCTTGGAAATGCTATTGATAAATTAGCTGAACTTATTAATATTATTCAATCTTTACAAAATGCTATGTTAGCACCATTACCAGATATACGTAAACTATATATAGTTTTTTGAAATTATTTTCATTCGAATAATTTTTAGAAAGTAGAAATAAACTTGAAGAAAAAATTCTGGAAATTCGACAATTAGGAAATACTATACGAAAAAATTTAAACGGTAAAAAACAACTCGTATAAAGAAAAATTAGTTCTCTTGTTTAAGAAATGAAAAAAATGCAAGGAATGGATACTAATACTGATGAAAAGAATGCTCGTCAACGTATTATTGAAATTCATACAGATATTCTAACTGAACGATTTTGTGATGAAATGAATAAATATTATAAATCAGTTGTTACTTATCAAGAACAATGTCGAACAAGAATTGCACGTCAAATGCAAATTGGTTTAAAAAATTTCTTTTCTTAATTCATTCATTCATTGTTTTTTCTATTCTATTAGCTGGATTTGAAAATACTGATGACGAAATAGATAAACTTCTCGAAAATGGACATTCATTTTTGTATCCAGAAGTATAAATTTAAGATAAAAGAAATATTTAAAAATTTTATTTTTCTATAAATTATAGATTAGAGTTCAATTAGAAAAAGAAAAACAAACATTATATGATATGGAAGCACGTCATTTAGATATTATGAAATGTGAAGATAGTATTCGAGAATTACATGCTTTATTTATTGATTTAGCTGATTTAATTAATAGACAAGTATGATAGTTTTTTGGAAAATTTTCATATTTTGATTTATGAATATTAGGGAGCAGATATTTCATCTATTGCAGACCATGTTAAAAACGCTGATGAATATTTAGAAACTATTCCACATATTTTGCCGTCGAAAAAATCAAATCGACCTGCTAAAAAAGTGAGTAAAACTAAATATTTTAAGATATGTTGTATTATTATCTATATGTTATTTAGATAAAAATATGTCTAATTATGACTTTGTTTTGTTTTATGATTATTTTAGTCTCGGTTTTATTAAGACTAATAAAAACAATATGATGTAGTTTTTATTTTTAATCAAGATTTTTTTTGTATAAAGCTTGTTATTTAATGTTTTCTAATAACGATAATCATTCATTATGTTTCAATCATTGATTATATATTGGATTATAACATTGAACTAGATCCAGATCTACTACATATTGTCTTTCAATTATTTCTATTTGATAATTATACTATTCTGAATATTTTCTACCGCTCTATTAATATATTATACTCTTTTGGGTTATTGACGTACATCTAGGACAAAAGTTAATATCTTATTTCAAGAACAAATGCATGGCGAATATTATGTCAAAGTTTTGACTGTTTCTTAGTACAAGAACATTGAATAATATAGAATATAAACGACATTTTAAAAACAGAAGAGTATTAAATTGACAAATTCAGTTTGGAATAATTACACTATGAATGATACGCGATAAGGTAGCTGTTTTGCGTATGAAGAAGAGTGTGATTAACTGTATATTGTAAAAGATTGATAGTACTGTTGATGTCAAAAGATACGGCATCGAATACAGGTGGGTATACTAAGAACATTCTTTTAATCGTTGTCAAATACGAAGATCATCACATACATTATCTCATTGAAAAATAGTATGCTATAATCCGTTTTGTGCATTCATATCAAAGACTTATTAACCATTAAATTCGAATTATATTCTCCAGAATACTATTTATGGAATATTCTCCCTTTCTCTCTCTAGTATATAAACCCGTGTTGTATGTTAAATAGTTACATTTAGATGTAGTACTTAGTCGAATAAACATCGTGCTTTAAGGTACTATAACTATGTCTCTCCATTTGTCATAACCATGGGTATGCACCTGTAGCTCATTTACATAAATGCCCAAATAATGGTAGAGCTGCATATTCCATTTTCCGTTACACGCATCGTTATAACAAAACCGGTTTCTTTTGAATCGGCGTTGGATGAAGATGAACAAGCTTCAAAAGGTATGTAATTGAGGAATAAAAAGGTGATTCAATTGATTTCTTTTTTGAAATCATTTTAGATGAATTGGTTGTGATTCACCCACCTTTTCTCGATATCACATATTATTGCCTCACAAAAGAAGGCAAATTGCACGTTGTCTGGGATGATGAT
>CAJNOI010000119.1:56893-83778 GCA_905250115.1 Adineta steineri
ATTGCCTCACAAAAGAAGGCAAATTGCACGTTGTCTGGGATGATGATATCAAACAAATAGTTATTGCTCAGATGGATTATGATCTACCATTTTCTGATGAAAAACATTTCACATGGAATATCTTAAAAGATAAAAGGGTGGGTGTGGGTGTCACATTAAGATGAATGTCATACCTACACTCACACCTATTTTTTTGTCTTTAAATAATTATCTTTCTTTATGTATTATAAGACAACGTCTGATGATGATGCTTCAAGAATAAGCATCGAAATAGTACGAAAAAAAAGCAAATAAAAGAATTTCTTAACATCATTACATATAGTTGCCAATAAACAATAATTTTCAATTATAAATGAATATGATTTTCATAATTATCTATTATCTATATGTTATTTAGATAAAAATATGTCTAATTATGACTTAGTTTTGTTTTATGATTATTTTGGTCTCGATTTTATTAAGATTAATACGAAAAATATAATGTATTTTTTATTTTTTATTTTTAATCAAGTTTCTTTTTTTTTTGTATAAAACTTGTTATTTAATGTTTTCTAATAACGATAATCATTCATTATGTTTCAATCATTGAACTAGACCCAAATATACTAAATCATGTCTTTCGGTTATTTCTATTTGATAATTATAATATTCTGAATATTTTCTACCGCTCTATTAATGTATTATACTCGTTTGGGTTGTTGACGTACATCTAGGACAAAAGTTAATATCTTATTTCAAGAACAAATACATAGTGAATAATATGTCAAAATATTGACTATTTCTTAATACAAGAACATTGAATAATATAGACTATAAATGAAATGACATTTCAAAAACAGAAGAGTGTTAAATTGACAAATTCGATTTGGAATAATTACACTAAAAATGATACGGAATAAGGTAGCTGTTTTGCGTATGAAGAAGAGTGCGATTAACTGTATATTGTAAATCAGTTTTCTGCATTAATATCAAAGATTTATTAACCATTAAATTCGATTCATACCCTCCAGAATACTATTTATGGAATAAACTGACTGAAATTATGAATTGTATATAAAATTAATAATAAATAAAAAATGATATTATCTTTAATACTTAACCAAAGTTTTATCCTCAAATTGAAAACATAAATATAGATTTACTGCGATAAATTTTTTGTATTTGAAACTAGTAAGAGGTATTGATAGAGGTTATCTACTGAAATAACTACTACAATAGATTTATATAAGATATCCTTAGTTTTTGATTAGTACTTTGGACTTAAATTAGACGCTTAGTGCGCCATTTGTCAAAAAAATAAAAGTTCGGAAAAGAGGCAAAATTTTTAATTAAAATCTGGTATGACATACTGCTAATGATATTGAAATTAACTGTAAGTCAAACAGTCCCAGTCAATAATGAATTGTCTTGTCAGATGACTTATATCTTCTTATTTTGCGATTTAAAATGAACGACTATTCTAGAAATTTCAATGTTCTTTTCATTCAAATATTAATAATCTCCTGTGATTAATTGAATAAAAATACTATAGTAAATGTAGATACATGAGAGTAAGCATCATGTTTACTGGTTTCACGTATAATCTTAGATACGATATGTTTTCTCTTGTTAATTCTATAAAATGCGAACGAGTATTAGCATAGAAAATTATAAAAAAAAGAAAGAATTTCATGGAAGTTCAAACGCCTGCAACAGAATATTTTGACCTTGTATTCTTAGTACATATTTTTAAAATAGAAAGAATTATTGTGCTGTTTTTGACGTTTTTGAATAAAATTATATGTCGACATACTTTTGTTCATGAAAGAAAATATAATTTCATTCATTTTTTTTTACTTTTTGATATATTCATTTATTAAAAGTCAATGTATTTGTAGAAAATTTAACAAAGACACATTCCAATTGATCTTATTTTAATCTGTTATAATGTCAGTTTTATCTCTTTCATCAAACAGTCCCCTTCCATATGTTCAGCAACAACTTATTCGATATGGGGATTCAATATTTCTTATATTTGGTGTATCTGGTTGTTGTCTTAACATTTTACTCTTATCCCGACGACAATTTCAGACATCATCATGTTGTACTTGTAAGTTTTATTATTAAATCTCTTATATAAATCTCTTTTTTTTTCGATATAGATTTTCAAGCATTGTCTGTCATAGCACTTATTCATATAACTATTGCTCTTGGATTATATTTGTATACACTCGATAATATTGATCCACTGGGAATATCAATTATTTGTAAATTACGTTTTTATATCGTTCAATCTACGGCTATGATGTACCGTTGGTGTTTAACTATAGCATGCTTTGATCGATATGCACTTTCATCCGCTGATGTACGCTTACGAAAATTTGCAAATGTGAAAATTGCACGCCGTGTTGTGGTAGCCATCATACTTATCTGGCTTGTGTTAACTTTACATATTCCCATTTTTTACAATACTATCAATCATATATGTATTATCTATAACAATATTTTTGCATCATTATATCATAGTGCTTTTTTAACTTTGACGGGCTGTATTATTCCAATTTCATGTATGGCTATATGTACATTATTAATTCATCGTAATTTAACACTTAAACGGCAACGTCGTCAACAGAACGCTCCTAAAGCAAAAGAAAATGAAAAGTTACAAAGCAGACGAGATCAACAAGTTTTAATTATGTTACTGGTTCAGATGATTTTCTACAGTATTACAGTAATACCTCTGATGACTATGTATTTTTATAATGCAATAACAATATATTTAAGTAAAACATTGGCTCGTATTATCATCGAAAGATTTGCACTTTTTATTACAGAAATGATTAATTTTCTATTTCCTGTTTGTTCATTTTATTTATATACAATGGCATCACATATGTTTCGTGTCGAATTAAAAGCAATGTTATATTCTTTCTTGAAACTTCAATGGTTAAAGAAAAATATTTCTATTAGACCCATAGACTATGAAATGAAAGTCAAACCAAAACCAACTGCACATGCAATTGAATTCAATTCAAATAAACTAGAACGTATAACTGAAGTTAGTCAAGAACGAAAAAATTTATCTCCAGATATAATACAATGAAATACTAACTTAAGTCATACCGAATTTTTTATTATTGTAGTTTATGTGTTGTAAAACAATACACTTAATTTACACTTCGAATATTTTATGGATTATTAACAACAAATTGTATATACTTATTATTTGTTGTGTCAAATATTTCAATAAAAAATCAAATAGTTTCTATTCAGAATCATTTACTATTGTATTGATAGAAAAAGATGTCAATAAGAATTTTTGTAGACAGATCAGCATGTTGTATTTATAAATTCTGATTGACATGCATTATTATATTTGTCTAGTAAAGAAATGTGGATGAAGCTGTTTCATCAATTAATTCAGTACAAAAAAAATGCGAATGACAAATTATTTTCAATAAATCTATCGAATCATATTTCTATCTTATCTTTTCTTTCTTTATTAATAGTTCTTTTAACATGGTAACTAAATCCTATATGGCATGACATAGTGAGAAAACGAGAAAAAATAATAATAGCATATAGATTAATATGAAGGACAAATATAGATAGAAAAACAAAATTTTTATATAAAACAAAAAGTCTTTTGCAGAAAGAAACTACACTCGTACTAATGATGAATAAAACATGTCTATTAATTATAAATATTATTTCTCTTGATGATTCACAATAATTTATCTGAACAAACGTTAAAGAATATATTATTGTTAATGATGTATTCCTCATCTTTCTTATGCAGTTGAAATACTAGAACTTTTGATCATATTACCATTCATTTTTACTCAAGAAAATGTTAAGTATATTTCTCCTACTTCTTATTTCTATACAAAATCTTCATGGTCTTATTTGTTATACCAATAATACATTTTATTTTTCTCAAAATGATTTCAATTGGAATAATTTTTCAATTAATAATAAAATACAACAATTAGTTAATTCAACATCTTGCCATGTACGAATAACCATAGATAATAATAATAATATAATTATCAAATTTGATTCATCTCTTAATAATAATTATAATACTACACATATTGAATTTGGTTCAACAATAAACTTTTTCAATAAAAATATTCAATCGATTGCAAGTTATCTTGATTATACATGTTTATCAGGGAATTTATGTGATAAAATATTTATTGAAAAATGGATTAAAAAATTACTTATTATTAGTAAAAATTCTTTATATAATAATTTTATTTCATTATGGAAAAATTCAAGTAATACAAAAGATATATGTCATTCAGAAAAAGTAATAAATACATGTGAAAGTTATTTATGTTTTATGATTTATGATGAATTAAAATATCTTAGTTATGAAAAATCTCAATGTGATCCGAAATTATCTACAAATCCAATTTATATATATATTAAAACATACTCAGGAAATCGAATACATAATTATCAATGTATGAAAAATATTTGTACAAAAGAAGTTGTGTATAAATTAAAATATAATTCAACAGAAGAATTAATTGATTATAAAATACAAGATTATATAAATAAATTAAATGTAGAACGACTTTTACTTATTGTTGGAATATTAATAATTATTGGTAGTATTGCTTATTCTATTCAATGTCGAAAATATAGACAAGGATATCGTTTAACAAAAAATATAGTTTAAATCAATCAGGGTTTATTTTTAATGTTTGTGTAATTTTTAGTTTTTTTTAATTGAAAATATATATATTTAGTAGTAAAAGAAAATCGATATTTTTTTTTCTTTTTCTGTAAAAAAAAGGGACGAAAGAACCCGGCTGCTTGACTTCAATAATAACCACGGCCGGCCCTTACGGGCGATAAGCCCATAGGACGTTATTATTATTATTTGTAAATAAAAGATAGAAAGTAATTTGGAGTTGATGTATCCCTCAATGCCAATAATTTAAGATAAACATGGATTTCCTCAATTTGTCAGTTATAGACATATATAGAAGAAAAGGATAAATAAGCATGTTATTTGACTCATATTGTCATTGAACTTCCGATGAGATGTTTTCTATTCTTCTTTTATAGTTCATTTTAATTATCGTTATACAGGAAATATAACATCCCTTTTTTTGAATACACACAACAACTAATTTCATCAATCAATGATTGAATTCAATATTGAAAAGATTTTTGAATATATGGTTCATTAAACAATAATATAATTCAACCATGTACTAACTTCATCGATGAACATGACGCTATATTTACTGTTTCAATGTCTCATGAGAATATTAAAAATAAAGGTCGAAATTAATGAAATTACTCTATGTTCATATTATAATTACAGATACAATTTACACTCTTATAAGAAAAATAATCTATCTTAATTTTTGTCTGAAACATTTCAAATAGATTAATACTATTTTATGTACACTTAAAAAATGTTATTACATCGTCTATATAAATAGAAATAATAATCATACTAGAGTTGTAAATATCTTACTTAGATTTATGGTTGATGATTCGAAATAATCAAAGACATGAATATATATTTTATAGTTTCTAATTGATAATGAAAATATCGATGAAAACTATTTTTCAGACAATCGAGTGAAGTATTGAAATTTTAATTTTAATATACAGAATTGGTTTTCGTAATTTCTTCAATTTATTCAAATATTTTTTCAATGAGAAGATAAAAGATTATTTATTATAAGCGAATGTATTGATTAAATATGATATATAAGAGAAAAAAATACTGAAAAGAAATTAAAAGAAAAAGAATATATAAAGAGAAGAATTACAACAACAACAAAAAAAGGAAAAAATATGGAAAGCCGATTGACACAAAAACTATTCATTGATTAATTAATTATATTCGTTTTTATAAATGAAGAATAAGTTTTATAGTAATTGAAGATATATCTAACATTGATGATTAATTATACTCACAGTTTGAGAGCTTAAGACAACAAGTTCTCCTTTACCATCATTGTGCATATCTTGGGTAATCAATGTCTAAAATAATATTTTGTTCAATAAATGTTCCATTTTCTGTATTTAAAAAAATACTAATTTTATTGTCTATAAGATGTGAGAGAATAATATCCACTTTATTGTCATTGTCGTGGTTGTTATATTTTTGTTGTTGTTGTTGATGTTATAGTTGTTATTTTTGTTGTTGTTGCGGTTGTTGCTGTTGTTGCTGTTGTTGTCATTGTTGTAGTTGTTGTTGTTGTTGTTGTTGTTGTTGTTATTACTGTTACTGTTACTGTTGCTGTTGCTCTTGTTGTCATTGTTGTGGTTGTTATTTTTGTTGTTGTTGTGGTTGCTGTGGCTATTGGTCTTGTTGTTGTGGCTATTGGTCTTGTTGTTGTGACTATTGGTCTTGTTGTTGTAGTTACTGGTCTTGTTGTAGTTATTATTTTTGTTGTTGTTGTTGCTGCTGCTGTTGTTGTTGTTTCTGTTGTTGTCATTATCGTTGTTGTTGATGTTGATAATGTTTTTACTTTATTTTCAGTTCTCTTTGTGCTGATAATTGTGGGAATACTAATAATCAGTATGATCAAAATAATAACCAAAATAGACAACGTAATCCATATCCGCTTTTTTGCTCGAATTTGTTTCCATCTAAAGAAAATTAAAAATACTCTGAATCATGCAACTCAGTGATGATAATCAGGTGTTTAATTCCGATCAATGTTAAACAGAGCAGTTCGGTCAGGCTTCTATTCCATCCAATTCATATTTGATCTCGATGTCAATATTTTATATATTGTATTTTTATAAGCATTTTCTCATTATATATAAATATGATATGTATTATACTCTGAATTCGTTCTCAAAAACTAAGAACAGTTATGTACTTATATTTTCGGAATACATATATACGTTTTTGAGAACAAATTTGAATTGAAAAAGACAGTATTAGCAGTGTATAATAGTGGAAATGATAGCATACTGATGAGAAAACAATATTTGGAAAATTGACAACTAAAGAAATTAAGGTAGATCAACGTCCAACTAGACTGAGATCGAACTATTCAATCTTGCTGCCCTTAAAATTCAAAGTATACATACAAAGTTTGGAATCGAGTCCTAAATGTTTGATCTACATTGATCGTAAGTGATTCATGCTAAAATAATAAAAATAAAATAAAAATAAGTTCATATTATTTCTTTAATAGTTACATCAAGAAAACCTTCATTGTTATGATGCATAGATGATGCTTTGTTTAACTTTATTATTTTACAATCGATCAACTACAAGAACAAAAAAGATATATATGAAAAAATATTTTTAATTCAAATATTTTTACTAATCTAAAATAAAAGATGTATTCTTTTAAAAATTAGTAATGTATTTTCTTACTATTGAGTAGATACCAACTATTCATTAATCAATAAAATTATTGCAGACGTTTTCTTTCTTTTTTTAAGAATATACTTACTTATATACTATGAATCTTTGTAAGAGAATTTAGCTGATATTTGAGAGCATATTATTCATCTCTGTTTTTAATATTAACTAGATGAAATAAATAATAGAGCTGAGAAATATATGCATATGGGCTCTCCCATCTAATATAAATTTATTTTAATAAAAAGGAGAGTCTAGACTTTACATTATTTAACTTCAAAATTACGTGCCAAAAATATTGTTGTTTAGAACAAAGTTAAAAAACATTTGAAAAAAGAATCGATCATTTTTCTTTTGTGTAAGTCAGGGATATTTTTTTCAATATATACAAATATTCTTCAATAATATTTCCTGAAAAGAGAGCAGTGCAGTTATTTTTTTCAAATTACTATTACTGTATATCAACATCTTAGTTATTCTATAAATAATTTATATATGCTGGGAAGAAAATCTATTTTATTAAATAGAAAATCAAAGAGAATATTTTACTATTTATATTAATTTGTAGGGATTAATCAGTTATAGTTTTCATGTGATTATCTCGATTTTTATTCATAGTTACAGAAAAACAGGCAAGGCAAATTTGAATATTATATACAATATATGAAAATAAGTTTTTAGATGCAATAAAAAAGAAAATATTATTTATCATGTAATAATGAACATGCATTATAGCTAATGTACACTCTCTTTCTGATAAAACAACATATAAATGATCGATGATAGGAGATTTGTTTTAGAGAAGCATTTATATGAAAGAGTCATTTATCATGTCATTTCAGTATCGACTTCTTATAGGCATAAAAGCAAAGTATATAGATTATAATCTTAGTCTTGAATTTACACTGCATTCATTTTGAACATATTAAGAAATATACAAATGTCATGTCCAACAGTTTTATGTTTTCTATGAAGCAAAAAAGATGAACTTGAAATGTTTAAAACATTATTTTATTTACATTTTCATAATCAAGAATCAGATATTGTTAATATTCAATGATTAATTTGGTATTTTCCATTCTATTTATTTTCTTCTTGATCATATTTACGTTCTCGATTATGTTTTTTTTTCATTGTTGTTCTCTTTTTTTAAGATGGAAACAAAATAATTTTAGATTACGTTCACTTCGACTTGATATTGATCAGCAATTAACGAATGATCAACTTAAAAAACTTTCTTTTTTTATTAGTTGTGAAGATGCTTCACGTCGACTTCTCGATACTGTAGCTAAAGATGATTCAACATCAATGACTGATATATGGGAAGCATTATTTGATCGAAGAAAAATTACTGCTGATAATGTCAATTATCTTATTAAACGCTTTGATTTGATAAAATTGTTTAAAAACTATTGTCTAGTACCATTTTCATTGTCAGCTACATCAGTAGTACAAAACAGAAATGAAGTGGAGCAACGTGCAGCTATGTCGAATCTATTTAATCGTATTGATCCACAGAATTATTCTTAAGATCATATTTTTTCTTGAAAATATTTATCATATTTTGCTTAAGTTTCTACAGCTTAAAAGATAGTTTTTATTGTTAATGTACGTAAATAATGTTATACATATTGAATTATTTTTTAAAAAGCATATAAATAGATTTTTAGCCTTAAATATCTATTAATTGATTTTACTTGTTAAATAACTGTTGCTGGAAGATCTGCTTTTATAATATCACCTGGTAGACAAGAGACGTTTATAAATATTGCAATGACTGTTCAATCAACTATACTAGCATTGTTTGAATATGAGATCAAAACAAAAAAATACGATTATCATATTAAAATATAAGTGAAATAGGAGCTCTCTAGCGTGGCAAATGACCTCGAATAATCACAACATTATAAAATGTCTACGCCGCATGGAGTCGATTCAAAATAATCGTACATTTTTAACTGATATAAGAGAAGAAACGAAAAATATCGATTAATATCGTACATTATGTATTCAGACGTATGATACTATTCGTTCTTTATCTTACGATATATCTACTTCATTTGTCCTTCATCTATATATACTGGTAGTCATATAATTAATTTTATAGAGTAAATATTAATCATTCATTGATACTGCTATGACTGCTGTGGATGATAACCACAATAGTGTTGAACTTCATACAATACAAACAACAAACGTTCAAGAAAATGATATTATTAAAACTAATCAATATAAAATATCTGATGATCCAAATGATAAAAAACTTCTTCGTAAACTTGATCTTCATCTTATTCCAACAATGACTTTGCTTTATATCCTAAGTTATCTTGATCGAGTTAATATTGGACAAGCAAAAATTGATGGTCTTATGGAATCATTAAAATTGACAAGTACTCAATATAATACATGTCTCAGTGTTTTTTTTATCACTTATATTGTTTTTGAGATTCCATCAAACCTAGTTCTGAAAAAACTAAGACCAAGTCGATGGATACCAATGATTATGATCGCATGGGGTATTGTAATGACTCTGATGGGTCTTGTACATTCTTATGGTGATCTTCTTGCTTGCCGACTTGCGTTAGGTGCTGCTGAATCTGGTCTTTTTCCAGGTGAGTATACATATATTATATTTGTTTTCATTCTAAATAGATTGATGTGTATTACTCGATGACATTTGTGTTTAGGTGCTGTTTTTTATCTATCCAGTTGGTACAAAAGACGTGAGTTATCGTGGCGAATAAGTATACTATATTCTGCAACTACATTAGCTGGTGCATTTGGTGGTGTACTTGCTTTTGGCATCAGTCAGATGAGAGGCATCGGTGGACAAGAAGGTTGGCGATGGATTTTTTATATTGAAGGACTGATGACTGTTATTGTTGCTGCAGCAGCTTTTTTTTTTAATCAATGATTTTCCATCTGATCGACCTAAATTCTTAACTGAAGAAGAATGTGATCGAACAATTACTCGTTTACAAAATGATGCTGGACCTGGTGCTGGTGAACATTTTAGTTGGAAACAAGTTCGAGCAGCATTTCTCGACTGGAAAATCTATATCTTCTGTTTGTGTTATATTGGTATCCTTGTGCCATCGAATTCTCTTGCACTTGTTTCGCCTACGATAGTTCAAGGTCTTGGTTTTCGAAGTTATCGTGCACAACTTATGACAACACCTCCGTATGTACTTGCATTCATAAACACAATGACAACAGCTTATTTTTCTGATCGATATACAAGACGTGCTATTTTCATCATGTTTTGGTTAATGATTGCTATTATTGGTTTTATTATTTTGATTTTTGCACAGAATCTAAGTGTTAAATATTTTGCTATGTTCTTAGCAATAGGTAGTATATCACCGTGTGTAGCTACGTGTATAACTTTTATCTCGTGCAATATTAGTCCACATACAAAACGAGCAACTGCATTAGCATTTATGATATCTGTGGGTAATTGTGGTGGAATAATTAGTGGTCAAATCTATCGATCTCAAGATGGACCTCGTTTTATTCTTGGTCATGGAATTAATCTTGGATTCTGCGTATTAGGATTAATTAATGTTATTATATTATTTACTAGTCTTCGATTTGAAAATCATCGTCGGGATCGATTATATGGTGTTGTGTCTAATAGTAATATGAGGACAAGTGTTGTAACAAAAGAGTCGAATAAAGAAGTTGTTGATATTTATGGATATGGAAGCGAAGAAGATCGGCGAAAATGGGGTTATGAACATATGTCAGAAGAAGACATTCGAGATTTAGGTGATAAGCATGCTGCTTGGCGGTATATCCTATAATTTTTCATTGAATGTTATAATATGTTGTACCTGTAGATGTATAATAATACTTTTTTTTTATTCAAATTGAAATATCACTTTTAAATAAAAAAATAGTTTAATGGTTCTATTGACTTTTTTGTTGAGATTTTCTGCACACTTTAGCACAGAAGGTCTTGGAATAATATACTTAAACTATTGCAATATTGTATATTTGAGCGATTAAATGGATGTGAAATATAAAATTAATCATTGGTTTGATATTTATTCGATACTTACGGCTTCAATTATTTATTGAATTTATCATTTTTTTTGTCAGATTTACGAAATATCTATATATATCTATATATATATTGAAATTGAATAAAGACTGGCCAGAGTTTTGATAAATTGAAAATTTTTATTTATGATGATTTAATTTGGTTATTTAGTATCGATTTCTCTTCAAGTGCTAATGACCTGAAATAGAGATCGAGATGGCAAAGCAGAAAAGCGATATATAAATTCTTTTTTTTTATACGACATGATATAGTGTAACTGTCTTATGTACACATTGTTATTGTCATTTTGAAAAGATGTTTGATAAAGTTATATGAACAATTATAGAACATATTTGTCAAGATTAAAATCTTTATATTCACATTTTATTATTAATTCAAGTATTGACCAGTTTTTTATGTAGCAAAATAAAATAAGAGCTATATGAAAGCGAATCAGCCAATCAACAATAAAGATAATATTTCTCAATGTTCTGAAATTCGGTTTTTTTCTAGCTTCTCTCCTTCTTTCGCTTTGCAATAGACATTTGTGTTATTAAGATTTTTCATGTTTGCTTGCTCTTTGTATTATACAAATACAGAACATATTCAACGATTGTCAATTATGAGCGTTGTTTGAGAAATTCTGTTGATCTTAATCGTTACATTATTCGGAAGTGCAACCGTATTACTTGATGTTCTTTTTCATCATTTTCGTTTGATTTTTTTTGTTTCTGCACACGTGTATGAAAGGCGAAAGTGTATTTACTCTTGCTAGTCATGACTCTATGTTGGAAAGAAGGAAAAAAAACATGTTTTATCAGTTTTTATGCCGTTCTTTGCTTCTATTACGCAGAAGAATATTTGCATGCAAAAATATGACTCATCTGTAAGAAAGTTGGGAAAATGAAAATAGTTTCACTCGATGTGGTTATATGTTAAACAGTCATTTCAAATCGTACTGACGAATTCCATTAATGACGACCGACGAAGAAGAAATAATGACGGTAAACATTAAGATTTTGCTTTTATTAAATTTATTCTAAATGAAAGTATTATAGGATAGTGAACCGGAAATTAGTGATGATGAGTTTTGCGAGAATGACAATAAGTTCACCAATCGTGCTCCTTGTAAGTAATATTTTATTTGTTCTAATAAAAAGAAAGATTTATTTTTTATTATTTTATTTCAAGTTCCAGATGAATGTGACGACGAAGCAAAAGGTATTGAATCCTTTTCTGCCTGTTTTGACGAACGTTACAATAGTTGTCCGGCATTTTATCCTGGTTCTCTTTCATCCGCTTGTGAGTCAGCTTTCAATTCTAAAGTGGTTGAAGAAGTTCGTTGAAATATCTTCTCATATTCATATACATAAATTGATTTAATTTCAGCGTCGTCCAGTTCTTGTCTATATCCATGATGATAAGAGCATGTTGAATAACATATTTTGTCAAACAATCTTTTGTACGGAGATTATAATTGATTATTTACTTGAAAACTATATTGTGTGGCCATGGGATATTACATTCATATCGAACAAAAACAAGTAAATAATGATATCAATAGATGAATTCATTTTAAGAATATAATTATTTTGTAAAATAGATTAATACAAGTGTGGAAAGAAATATTCTCTGATCAATTGTTAAATATTCATGATACAGAACAATGTCCAATGTTGATTGGTATAATGCGACGATCCGCAAAAGATAAATATTGGGCATTAAAATCTGAATATCAGTTTAAAGTATTATTGAAAGGTGATACTTTAATGTGTATTCAACAGAAATCGAATCGTGAGAGAGTCTTAAATGAAATGGCTATTTTTAAAGAAGAATGTGATAGGAATGAACAAAATCGTGTAAGTTTTTCATTAAAACTAATATATCTTATGCACTAATTATGTTTTAGTCATTTGATTTCGTTGGTAAGACTGGCCTTCCTGGGGAGTTAATGCTTGAAATAGTTAAATATCTTTCATTAAATGACGCCATTAATGCATTTTCGGACAGTATCCTTATTTCATTTAAAAATTATAACACAAAACTTCAAATTTGTGAACCTTCAAAAGAATTTATTGATCTAATTCGTCAAAAAATAAATCTTCAACAAATCGTTTCTTTACGTGTTAAGTCAGTTCCAATATGGCCTGATTTTGAAATATCTTATTTGTCTGTTTTCACAAATGTCATCTCACTTACTCTTCTCAATCCATGGAATATCGATCAAATAAAGACATACACAATACTTTTTCCGAAATTAAATTGTCTTTCGCTTTGGTATGATGATGAAGTTAATTTTAATACGTTAAGTGATATTTTACAACAATCTTTCTGTCAACAAATTAGACGATTCGAAATTCATTGTGCAGCAACATCATGTTCTCATTTTCAATGTCCACCATATGTGAAAAATCTTAACGTTAGATATTTTCTTTTTTATTTTGGACACTATTCTTTACTTTCAACGGCTCAATGTACGGAGCAAAATAAGTCATGTTTTTTATTGGGAATAATTGATTTTATTAAAAGTATGACCAATGTTCGATACGTTCGTCTTATTACTAATAAACATAATCTTGATGAAGTGTCAGATTATAATCAATGGAAGACTTTGTTAGATGTTTGTCCGAATTTGAAGAGAATTACAATAGAAAGTATTATACCAGGTGAACAACTCGTAAAGAAGGCTATAGAAATATATAGAACATTGAGTACGACACAATAAATAGATTAATGTATCAAATTTTCGTTTATTTTATAATCATTTGTATTTTTTTACTTTTCGATTGTTATCATTTTAAACTGGAATAAAATCAAGGGTGTGGGCTCATCTCTTGTTTTTCTCACACACACACACCCTAAGTTCTGTTAAATATTATTAAACCATTTTGAATTTTTCTCTTTAGGATATGAAATTAATAATTATATAGCTTATAAGTATCGTAATTTAATATTTGTTATTGCTTCATGCTTTCCTTGTCGCTTTTGATGTTTGTAACGGTTCATATAAATAATCTTATTGGCATAAGACATAATTAGACATACAAAAAATATCATTGCATAATCAGTTTATCATTTTGAGCTTTCAGATGAAAACAAAAGAATTAGCTTTAACCATATACTATTATATTTAAAAACAATTTCAGATATTACGTCATATTTATTCTGAAGGAATTCTTACTGATTATATTTCTCATTTAAATAAATCGTGGTTAAGAGAATGTATCTGATACAATGTAAGATTAAATTTTATCTTGCATTGCATGATTATAAAGAATAATGATGTGAAGTTTAATAATTAAGAAAATATAACTGAATGAAGCATTATTAATACAATATTCTCTATTTTAACTTAAAGTAATAATATCGAAAAAGAAAAACAATGATTCGATATGACAAAATTACATCGAAATTGTATAAATTTATCGATCTGTTCAAATAAGAGTTAGAACATAGACAGTAAATACATGATCATATTTTTTCTCAAATAATTTTTTCGTAAATTTCATTAAATAAATTGACAAAGGTTCGAAAGTCATCTCCCAGTCGACGTAATAATAAACAATTGTAAAAAGATTCTTTCATCGATCACCTTTTTTTTCTTCTTTTCTCTCAATTCAAAATTCAATTCACAACTTACGAGGATTGACAAAAAAAAATTCCATGTGTTCTTTTACATATTGCTTTATATGTACACAAGAACGAATAGTATTCGTTTGATGATCGGTGAAAATTTTAAATACAAATTGACTGTTAAAACTTTTTTTTCACTGTTGTGAAGGAAGACATTTGAAGAATAACATTGAAAAGAAAATGTCATGAATACTAGCAACCAATTTTTATCATCGAAATAATATACAAGTAAAATATAAAAATTTATTTTCTAATCAATATTTATTTGTATTTTTAAAGGAATAATAATTATTGAAAAATATGAATGCTCTTAATATAACATTTATTTCTATTTCTGTTATTTTTGGTGGAATTGCTTTAGTATTAGCTTGTGTTGGTATTGGTACACCTAATTGGCAAAGTACAAAAGTAACAGTCAATGAACAGACATATACTGTTCGTACGGCAAATTTTTTTTATGCATGTCAATTCTATCTAAATGATTCAACAACAAATTGTATACAACGTAGTTCTAATCGTAATATTAATCAATATTATCCAATTGATGCTCGAGGAAATCAAACTGAATGGAATCAACATTTAGATAGTGCAGCTGGTCTTTCTATCGTTGGAATTATTTTTATTTTCTTAGGAACAGTAACAACATTAGTTATGCTTCCTGGAACTTGGGCTGTATGGATTTATTTAATTGGACCTATATGTTTTTTCCTTGCTTGCCTTTTTATGCTTGCTGGTATGGCTGAAGGTGCATATGTACTTTATTATAATGATTATGCAGCTAATTTATATCAGACAGCACATTTAATTACGATATTTAGTTTTTTAATGAGTTCAATAACAGCTGGACGTCTTTATACAATTCCTGAAGTAAGAGAATTTAGTATAGCTGAAAGACAACAGTAACTATATGTTTTATTATAACTGACATCAATCTTCTTTTTTTTTGTTATCTAAATGTTTATTATTTGTTGTATTGATATATAAATAAAATAACTCTTAACAAAATACTATTAATTATAATTAATTGATGAATCTTATACCTACATTGACACAAGATAGATATATTCTTGGTTTTTACCAAGCAATACGCTTGAAATAGTCAACAAATGATAAATAAAATAATTTGGGGTTTTTTCCCCCTTTTCCTTTATTTTTTTCTTTTCTTTTACTCAGATTCTCTTTATATAAAATGTGTGTTGGTTTTTTCTTTTTCTTCAATTACATTGAAAGCATATAATATAGACAGTCGATTTTTTGACAGTTGAATAAAAAATATTTTATGGCCTATTGTGAACCTATTGTTGTACTTTATGGACAAAGTAAAAGTATTTCAACAATTAATCTACGACTTCCAGTTTCCTTCGTACTAGCAACAGATGAAATAATACTTGAAGATCTTATTAATTCTGACGCTCAATCATCCGATACATGTCTACAGCGTTATTTTATAATTCTTCTGGAATCAATCAACGATAATGTTCTTGAACATTTACAAACTAATCATCGTGTTCAAGTAATCTATAGTCGAGAGATATTGACCTGTACATCAGATCGTTCAAAACTACATCGGATTATCAATAAACAAATGCAACAATTTACACTTGATTTAACAGCAGATATCGTACATTTTCTTACGAGTGAAGGCGAAAAACAAGCAAAATTAGAGCGATTAGATTTAGTTAAAATCTATTATCGTCAAGCACGATTATTAAAAGAATGGGCTATGTCATTTATTAAAGTATACTAATATTTAATAACCATACTCTTATTTTAATATTGTGCTTTTCTATAGGCTGAACCATGCCATATTTTACTTATTCCATTGAATTGTAATCAAGAAAATTTAAATAGTGCTCAAGAAGAATTACAAAACATCTGTAAGTATCGTAACAGAATGATGTGAGCAATTTTTTTGCGTACCTCTATAGGATTATAAATGTAAAGCACAAAGTCATTACTATATTCGATATAATTTTATTTTTAGGTAAGAATCTAGGTTATACTTCTGTGATTATTCGAACACTTGATGATTATATTTCTGCAACTGACGAAGAAAAACCATGTCTTCTTCCATATAGTCAAATTCTATTGAATAATGAAGATCCAAAATATATCGGTGAATTAATTAGAAAACTTTCACCATTACGATTATATTTGTATGGTAATAATGAATCTATTTCAAGTCAATGGAGTGATTTAATGATAAGTTGTGAAACACATGTTATGGAAGATGAAGATAGTTGGTGTGCTTTTATTGAAAATGAACAGATTGATGATGGAATAAAATGGAATTTTGGTTTTTTATTTGGAGGAAAATGGCAAATTAAACGATTATCTCCAATTAATTTAACTGAATTGCAAAAAAATCTTCGTTTTCAATCTGCTCTTCGTCGAGCTTTTAAAACTTTTACTTATCGTCAATCTGAAATAACAGCAAAAATATTTGAATGGTATGATAAATGTATACACGAAGGTGTTCTTCATGTACAGGTAAACGTCAATGTGCTTCATATTAAATTATTATTTTTTATTCTCTTTAAATAGCCTCAACTGTCTCGGCAACAACAAGAGAAAAGTAATGAATATAAAAATTCAACAACATCAGATTTATCCCAATATATCGTTAAAAGACCATCAGGTTTTAATTATCGTCAAAAGACAGAATCTAAAGGAATATCATTTATTTGGTTAGATGAAATTGTAAAATCATCTAATAATATTCTTGATAAAATAATTGAACCATTCCAATGGTGTTTCTTTGATAATATATTTAAATGTATATCACATATTGAAAATCAATTACGACAACAAAATGAAATATTTCTTGTTACATCAGGCACATTAGGTTGCGAATTATTTAGTACAGCTTATGTATTATTAACAGCTATTCGATTCGTTTATATTTATTGTTCTCAAGTTAGTTTACAAGAAAAATGGACAAATTATCGTTCTCAAATACGAGGAGTTTTTAATGATCCATCGATGTTAGAAGAGAAAATAAAACAAGACTTTCAACATATATATCAATCAAGCCTGTTCATGAATACAACAATAGAAGTAGGTATATGAAGAGTCCAGTAAACATATATTGTCTGATTGCTTGCTTGTATGTCCACAGGGTCAAAAAAACATCGAAGATTAATTTTCCAGAAAAGACATTTCTAGAGGTATTTCGATGAAGGGACTTCGAATCTGATGTTAGTGTGTGCAAGTTATATAAGTAAAAGGTTCCGTAGCATTGTAGAACACCATTTCTACGAGAAAGAGCTAAGCGAGTCCTTAGACGAGCGTTACTTGTCATTTCATATTAAATTTTAGTCTTACATCACATCAACAACTGATAATGAAACGTTAATTTCTGCACCAATAATTGTTTATAATCAAGAACACGCTCATACATTTATGGCTCATCAACGTACAATAGATACACTTCTTTGTTTACCACATACAACCGGAGCACGAGTTATAATGATAACAGAATTATGTCGTATATTCAATGATAATGAAACAATTCTTGAACAGGTAAACAAGTTCGCATTGACGTATAATTCTAATAATGCAATTCAATGGTATACTCGAGATTCATTTTTATTTCGTTTAATTAATAAAATACTTCGATCAAGTGATGCTGAAATGATGTTTAAATTACGATACTTTCTAACAGATTTATATGAACAACTTGATAATGTTTATAAACAAACACAAATATATAATACATCAACTATAGAGAAACTTTATCGTGGTCAATTAATATCAAAAATTGAATTAGAATATTTAAAACAAATACAAGGTCATATTATATCAATAAAAACATTTTTCTCCACGACTACATCGTTACAAATAGCTCTTACATTTGCAAATAGTTCGGTCAATGATAATGATTTCATTCCAATTGTATTCTGTATTGAAACAAATCCATATATTCAACATAAACGACCTTATGCAAATATTTCAAAATTTTCAATATATCAAGATGAAGACGAAATATTATTTTCTATGGGTAGTTTATTTCGTATTCAATCTATTGAAGAATTCGATGGAATGAATAATACTCCTATTATCTATTTACAAATGATTGATCAAAAAGAAATTGATTTAATTCATTTTTCTTAAATTTAAAAATAAAAATTTTTTTTTTGTAACGTTTATTATCGTAAATAATAAATGATAAAAACAACTGGTTTAGTCGATTTTTCTTGTACGAAATACTGAATCCCCCGTGATCACATGTATGGTGTCATTTACCTACATAAAATATGATGTAAACAAATATAAGGAGGATTACGAAGCAAAAAAAAACATGTTATTTTGTCTATTTATATAATAAATCGTTAGTAATGAAGTATTTTTATACAAATCAACATATTCAATATAATCTTGAATCAACTCAAATTTCTCGTAATCTTAATTATCCATTATGGCATTTACAAGATGTACTTTTACCATTATTTGAAAAAGATTATACATATGATAGTTTACGTGAAACAATACAAAGTGCTAATCACATTTGGTGTGCATATGAAAATGGAAAATGTATTGGATGTGCTTTAATAACGGATATTGGATCGTATGGTGGACTTTATGTTATATTATTTGGTGTAAAAAAATCAGCACAAGGTCGTGGTATTGGTAAACGTTTATTAGAAGATATTATTCGATGGTCTCGTAAACATGGATATAAATTTATTTATTTACATACGGAATATACGAATAAAAAAGCTATTGGAATGTATGAAAGAGCTGGTTTTCGACAAGAATTTTATCAATCAAATTTCAGCGATCAATTACCGCGATTTGGATCAAATATTGCTTCAATGATATTATTTTTGATGTAGCAATAAAAAGATTTTATTCTTAGAAATGAATTTATACAATTTCATTGAAGAAAAATTTAGGAAAAATAAACAGATTTCTTCTTTGAAAATGTAAATAAGAATAAATTTTTTTTATATAAGATTGTTCAATATTTAACGTACAAAAATTGATGTTTCTTTGTTATATGATATCAGTTTGTATTTAACTGATTGAAAAAGAAATTTCTTATGTGTATGCTTGACTGTGTTGCATTCTCAAGGAGAGATGCATTTGTTACAAGGATTATTCTTTACAATCATATCTATTCTCTTCTTTTTCTCTATGGACATGTGCGTCTATAAAATATTATTATTGTCCTGATTATTATATAAAAAAAATAAATATTCATTTACGGTTTCTATCATAAATACTGATGAAAATTCAATGTCATATATTTCAATGAAAGACATCAATATGATAGAATAAAACATACAACTTAATTATTATATTGGATTTTAAAAAATGGACGTAGTTATATTTTATTACTCTTTTTTTTGCAATACAAAACAAAATATTCCATTAAGTTTTATACTTATATTATCACCTCATAAAATAATTCAAATTTACAGAATCTCAATATTGACTGATATGCATTACTAAATATTTAATCTCATATCGTTTTTTTTGTCCCACTTTTTATATTCGCGTTTTTTAAGCTGTTGATAGTAAATATTTTTCGAGTAAAGAAAAAGACCATCTATTTATAAAAATAACTTGATCCTGTAACTGTTCCATCTTTTTAATAAATCAGATAATCCTAATACAAATTTTAAACAGGATTAATATGTATATATTCCTTTATCATTGTTTTTAATGTATAATATTCAGAAATCCTGTGATAATATAAAGTAAATATTAGTATAAAAAACTTTGCCTTGTTTTTCGATATTTATAAAAATCACAATGTATGTCTTAAATGTTCATTGAAAAATTCATTATACTTCTTTTTTTTTATCGTTATATACTTCGACTTCCACCTGATGTTGTTGGAGTTGGTGAACCTGTTGGACATGGATTAGCAAATAGATTTGAAGCTGGTTTACCACGTACAATATTGAAGAGACGCGTTGTTGTAAATGTACTACGTTCTGGTGATGAAAAATCCATTCTATAAATTTTAAGAATTCCTTAGATTGTTGCTCTATCTAATATTGTATGAACATTTTTACCTTACTAATGTATTATTATTATCAAGGAAAAATCTAACACTTATCATTCCACCAAATAAAATATCCCATGTTTGTAATGGTTCTCGATTAGCATAGAAAAGATTATCATTAACAAGACCAGCAAATGTAGCATGATAATCAGCTAGAATAGTTGGTGGAAAGAGAGGATAAGCGGGTGTTACATTATAAAGCGCACAGGATCCTGTTGAAGCTGTTGATGGTGATAATGTGTATCTAAAAATTGTATTTCATATTTTTAAATATGATTCTTATGTAGTATAAAAAAATATAACTTACACATAATTTGGAACTGTACCATCACTATTGGCCTTTGTATAATCGAAAAGCGAACTCGCAACAATACCATCATAGGTAACATCCATGCGAAGGTGTCCCTCTGACAAACCTGCATAAATCATTCCACTTGCAACGTGTGAAATACCAGTTCCATCCCATTTATGTTGTACGTATGCAGCTTGATATTCAGCAAGAATAGAATTTGGTGGTTGTGGTGCACGAAAATCACCAGCGAAAAGATTGTTGGAGAACTCCATTGTAGGATAAAAGAGAGATATAAATGATAAGAAACAAAAGATAATCGGGAAGCAAGCAGACATATTGCTCAATTATTTTTAATCTATAGAAAAATGTACGATCAAACTAATAATATATATTTACTTGATATAATTTTCTCGAGCAAGGTTTTACTTACAGTTAAAGTATATCGTATTTATCACGTTAATAAACTATCCTGGTTTTCATGTTATTTATCATACTTACTTGAATGAGAAGTAGAATAAAAAAAATATTTTGTTCTTAAGATAACATGATATTGAGTATAAGCATAAGACGACGAAGAAAAACAGAAAGATAACATCAATTCTTGTATAAACTTATGATGACTAATTTTGAAAGAAAAAAAACACAAAATAGCTGTGTGTACATAAAAACGATGTGAATGAATAATCGGTAATATGATTTTATAAGATCAAATTTCAAAATATTTAACAAATGCGTAATTGATTATGTATTTATTTTTGACATCTTAAGAAAAAATTTCATTTTTTTATTATTCAAATAATCAAAATTTATTCTACAGAAATAATAATCAAAAAGACGTTCAGATTTATTTATTTGTTTATTATTCTCTACCCATTGCTTGTTCAATTATTTCAACACATTTCATTACTTTTTCATCATTATATCGTCGACAGATCACTTGTAATCCAATTGGTGCATTAGCATAAGCTTGTGGTGATGTATATAATTCATAATTTTCCTTATCTAATGAGTTTCTAGGTTTATAATCAACTTCTATTTGATCTCTAACAAGATCAACAGTTGTAACAGGAAAAACAGCAGCTGGATAATCAAGAAGATTCCATATAGAAGTATAACCCCACCATTTTGCTGTACCATGTTGAGGAGCTGCAGATGGACCGACCGGTGTAAGAAGACAATCGATTGAACAATTCAAAGATTTTTCTCGTTCATTCCATATTTTTGCATATTGAGTACGATAGGTTTCTCTTTCTGAAATTAATCCATTCATTTCTGTCCAATTTCTTTTCTTTACATTTGGTTGATTAAAAATCCATTCTGTTAAAGGTAATAATTGCTCATTTGTCTCTGCTATTAGATTTCGTTCTTCTTCGGCACCATTACAATAGAAGAGTGCACTTATTAAATCCCATCCTTTTTGATGATCAATTGGTTCCCAATCAATTACTCGAATTCCAGCTTTTTTTAAATGTTCAATTGTTTCACGAAGAGCTCGAATTATAGGTGGATGTGGATGTACAACATTATCATCCCACATGACTGCAACTGTTAAATTAATTGAATTTAATGAAATTAATCGCCAAGGAATAGGAACAAGCGATGGTTCTTTCAGCCATGGTTCAGCATCGAGTATTGTTTTCATAAATAGATTAATATCTTCTCTTCCTCGTGCAAGTGGACCAACTACACCAAGAATACTTTCTCTTCCTGATTGTATTCCCATTATACCTTGTTTTGGTATTCGAAAAGTAGTCGGCCTTAAACCATATATTCCATTATTGGCAGCTGGGGATCGCACACTGCCACCAATATCAGTTCCAACACCCATAGGACTACCTTTCAAACTAATTAACGGACCTTCACCACCACTACTTCCACCACAAGTTAAATTTCGATTAAATGGATTGACAGTTTTTCCATAAATAGGATTATCACATTCTAAATGCATAAGACTTTGTGGTTGAGCAGTACGAACATAAAATATTGCACCAGCTTCATAAAGAATCTTTAAAACAAGAGCATCATCTTCAGCAATTCTGTTCATCCATGTCATATAACCTGCACTAGTTCGTCGTCCACGCATTGGTATATAATCTTTAACAGAGATCGGTAAACCGTGAAGTGCCCCTATTGGTTGCCCACGTTTTTTAAATTCTTCATCTAAATATTTAGCTCGATTAATAGCTTCATCACCAAGAAATTCTGTTGCACAATTAGTTAATTGATGAGCAATACCAGCACGTTTAAGATAAGCTTTAATTACTTGTTCAGCTGTCAATTGTCCATTAGCCAATAAAGTAACAAGTTGACAAGATGTATAATTTTCGGTGATATTAATTTCTTCCTTTGATAAAAGACCGCATTGACATGGAATTTCACTTACATCAAGAATTGATGAATCAGGAGTTAAATCTCCAAGTAAACTATTCTTAGGAATAGATTCATCTCGAATTGTAAGAATTTGTTGAATCGTAGAAGATGCCATATGTGTGAAGCTGGTTAGTGAAATTTTTGATAAGAACGAAACAACAAACAATAACTGATAAGTATAATATAAAATAACACAACGAAAAAGAAAACGTTTCGATTCATCATTCGTCTTTCTAAATCAATGTATTCAACATATTTATGCACTTTGACATACATATTATATTCGAAATAATAAAACTTAATCTGATAGATAACAATACCGAATTTATTCGAAGGAAAACATACACATACTAACTTCATCAGTTTTTAATCATTATATAAAATTCTAATACTGATGTATTATACGTCAGCGAGTACTTAACTGAAGCAAAGAAGTTTGTTAATATATTTTAGTGATTATCATATTGATCTCTTCTATACATTCTAGGAAGTGAAATTTAGTCGAAGTGATTCTTTATTTACCTATACTAATATGAAATTCAATTATTAATAATTATTTGCATATTAATAATATAACCAATGCAAGTAATATAATGCTAAAAAGGAACTATGCTTAAAATATGTACGTCAATTCATATGTATATATGCATGATTACTCGTTAAGTATGATGGAAAAATGAATAAATTAAATTTGTAATAAAAGAATATTAAAAAAACATCCAACTAATGAATTCATCAATACGTTTATAAATATATAAATATATCGAAGATCCAGCATATTTTATTAGTTTTCTTTTCATCGTGAAAAAAACATCAGAATATTCAGTAGGTATTCTTGTAATTTTTGTCTGTTTTATTGATATGCTTGATATCTTTTAAGGAATTATTAAAAATGAACAAATTATCACTTCTTCTTGCTTTTCTTGGTTGTATTCTTATTAGTGGTGTTGTAAGCGAAACCAAATTTGAGTTTCCTGTTAAAGAATGTGCTACGAGTATTGCGACCTCTATTTATACGGGATGTATGGTTGCAATGGCTCAGTCCATCTATAAAGTTCATCAATGGGGTGAAGACACACCAATGACTATCTGTGGTAATCCATGTATAGGAAATTTGAAGGGACGAATTTCAAAATTTCAATGAAATTGGGATGCTAAGTTTCATTGTACAAATAAAGGACAAGGAATTACAGGTGAATCTAGTGCATTAAGCCGAGATGGAGCTATGAAAGGAGCTCTTGAAAATTGGATGGCTCAAGCATCACAAGCTGGCAAAATCAATGTTGAAGACTTCAAATGTTAACAATACTTCATTTATTAAAAAAACAAACTATTACTTTTTATTGTAATAAAGAGTTTTGAGTTTTTTTTATAAAGACATCTTTGCAGTATTCATGAACTACTTATACCATCAATGTTATACAACTGACAAAAGTATACTATTTGCAAGCTTTCATATCAGTGGTTAGACTTTCGATAGATAACAGTGCATTTTAACATTGAATCTTAACTCGATTATTCATAGGAAAATACATTCTTTTCGATTGCCTTCATCTAAACAAATATTTGCTTATTATAAAATATATCGTTTTCAAATTATATTTATGTATAATATTAAAAATATTAATTATTAGAAGGCTTGTTTATAGCATACAAAAATCCATCATAACCTTTTTCTCCAACAGTTGCTAATGTAGTTGCTTCAACTGTTGAATCATTTTGAATATATTCTAACAGTCTACGAACACCTTCAATACTTGCATCACTTTGTTCTGGATCGGCTACTCGTCCATTACGTACGACATTATCAACAATAATGATACCTCCATTCCTTACTAATCGTTTCGCTTGAATAAAATATTCAACATTCGATTGCTTGTCAGCATCGATAAAGGCTAAATCAAAACTAGCATCTGGATGAATATTAGGAAGCAATGTAATTGCAGGACCGACCAGTATCTTTACTTTATTTGTTAGACCAGCATTATCAATATTTTTTTGTGCAATCTACAGATAATTTGACTTTTTATACACTCGATTTAATTAATCAGTAATATTTCTACCTTGGCAAATTCATCAGAAATCTCACATGTGAGAATTTCACCATCTACAGGAAGTGCTTTAGCCAACCAGATTGTCGAATATCTATATGATAGAATATATGAGAGTTAATAAATAGATATTCCGAACATAATACCCTCCAAGTGTTCCAATTTCCAGTATGCGTCGAGCTTGAATACTTTTGACTAACAGATTCAAAAATTTACCTTGTGCTTCACTTACCGCATAAGCGGGAAGTTTATTTTGTTCACTTAAATTTAATGCAGAACTAAGAGCATCGTCATGAGGAATAAGAAAACGATTGTGATATTGATCAGAACGAATCCAATCTTGCATATCAGTTGGATCAAAAGCCATTTTTTCAGTAGTAAATATTATAAAACAATATATGTCTTCAATGTAAAATAAAAAGAAAACTCTTATAATTTTATTTGTCAAATAATACGCAACAATGAAATTTTTCTATCACAGATATCGCTCTCATCTTTCATTAACAAAAATATTATCATTCATATTTATTTTATACTTATTCAAGAAATAAATATACCATTTTATATTGCGCATTTATTTTTCATGATTGAAAAAAAAAAGTTTCTAGTAAATACAAGGCAGATTACGATAAGAACAGAAAGAAAAGAAAGATATATTTAAACGTGCTATATAAAACGTGCTCGTATCATAACACATTTCTTTACGTAAATCATTTATTCTTATTTTTTTTTCGTATATTAAATGTCTTCTTCATCTACTAATACTAAGTCAAGTGGTTTCGGTATAACAATACATCATGCAGGTCAAAATGCTGACAATTCACTTGCACCATCGCCATCAGGTGGTAGTGGAGATCCTTTGAAGCAAACAACACAAAAATCTGATGGTCAACATGCAGCAAATGAATCAAATAAACAAGAAGCAATAAATGAAGATGATATTAAAAATAATAAACCATAAATATATAATTAAATATTGTTTTCTTTCTTTTTATTCAAGCAAATAAACTAAGATTCGATGTGTTGTTTTTGTAATTTACAAATGTTGATGTATTTCTTTAATATATCTTCAAAATATAACAAAAAAAAGGCAAAAAATATTTGTATGTACTAGAATATTTTGTTTTAAATTTACTCGAATGATAAAACAT